>JADLZK010008407.1:0-135707 GCA_015847255.1 Hyparrhenia diplandra | reverse complement strand
TTGGGCGTAAATGCTAATCTCCAGACAAATTAAATACAGGTTTGCGAGATAGATGTGTAACTTCAACAAACACTCAAACAGCTAGGTGACTGCCTATCAATATAATTGCGTGATTGCTGCGCCAAGCTGCAGGGACAGGATTGCTTCGTGCATGGCGTAATTTCTGACTGTGACATGAACCTGAACCCGACCGTTCCATCGTTTAGCTGCAGTCTGGACAGCTAAATTCCACAAGACAAACTAGCTACTACTTGTGTTTGTCTTGTGTTCATTCACGATCACTTTCACCGCACCCTGCACCACTGGTAAAACGACGCCTGTCCATTGGCGTTTTCGTCGATGGTTAAGTTGTATATATAGCTGCTACAGTTGTTTGTTACAGAAGCCTGCAGATGACGATCGAGCATGGACATAGATGGAGATGGTGACATGGGCCAGATCCAGAGATATATGGATGGGAAAGCAAAGGAGATCGATCGAGGAAGAAGAGATGAGCGGGCAAAGTAAGCCGGATTCTCCTAAGATTATCCACTGATAACGATAACTAGTGGACTTGTCTTTCTCGTCTCCCTCCACAAGCCTCCCTTCCCTCCATTGCCCAAAACCAAAAGATCGAATCATTCTCTCTCTCTCTCTTTCCAATCCCCACGTTAAACGTGTCTCCAGCCGGCCTCGATCGGCTCCTCTCAGCTCTCACTCTCTATAAAGCAAACTGAGAACCAGAAAGCAGGCGTGGTACGTAGTAGCTCTAGCTTAGCTGCCCGGCCTGGTAGTCGATCGATCACCTGCAACTGCAAGCTAGCGCGCGGCGATCGATCCAGAGCGCGCCAAGAAACATCACCAGCACACAGCAGCTACCTAGCAAGCTTCAGTACTTCGATCGCATGCAAGATTTACTGGGCATGGATCAAACGGACGAGGCGTCGTCGTCGGTGAACGAGCAGAGCGTAGATCAGCGGCGGCAGCCGTCCGTCGTGGTGGCCGCCAACGGCGGTGGCGGCGGGAAGCCGCGGCATGGCGTGGCTCGACCTCACGCTGGCCGTGAACGCCTCTCGCGACGACGAGCAGTTCTTCCCTGCGCCGGAGACGGGGACTCCCTCGTCCGCCGGTTCAGACGGCGAGCCTGAGCCACCACCATCGGCCAACAAGCCCGCCTCGTCGTCTCCTTCCCTCCTCCCGCGCCGGCGCCGCACAAGGTGTTCTCGTGCAACTTCTGCATGCGCAAGTTCTTCAGCTCGCAGGCGCTAGGCGGGCACCAGAACGCGCACAAGCGGGAGCGCAGCGCGGCGAAGCGCTCCTCCACGTCGTCGTCGTTGGCGTCGGCGGCGTACACCCCACCACCACCACCACCACCTCCACGCGCAGCGGATGGTCATGGCGGGCCTGCCACTGGAGGCGCACGCCGCCCTGTGCGCGCCGCGCTGCGGGTCAGCCCGGCCAGCACGGTCATCCACAAGGCCGCCACCCAGGACCTCGCCGCGGCAAGGGCAGCGGCCGCCGCTGGCGCTGCCGGTGCCGGTGCCGCCGCCACCAGCACGGCGCCCAGGTTCCAGGACACCGACAGCGCGGCTTCGACGGTCGCCAACCCGTGGGCGCCGGCGGCGCTGTCTACGAGGAGCCGGTCAGCTCGACGTGGCCCGGCAGCTTCCGGATGAGAGCGCAGCCTGAGCCGCCGAGCTCGGAGCAGCAGGCGTCGTCGGAGCAGAGTAAGAAGATAGACTTGGATCTCAGGCTCTGAAACTGAAACTGAAACTGAATCCTAGTTACAACTTACATACGTGATATAGAGAGAGGAGGTAGCGACCCTGTAATTTGATTTTTAATTAGTTGCAATTTTCACCGGTATATAGTAGTTATTTATCAACTGTTTAATTCCTCGACTGTCGAGTTTCTGCCGCCTTCTGAATAACGAAATGGTTTTGGAAGCAAATTATGCAAACCACCAATCAGTTCGACTGCATATTCAGATCTCAATCAGATGCAAGATCGATTTTGAGTGCATATTCAGACAGTATTTATTATGACTTATAAAAAAGATCTAGGATGATCATGGGCCAAATTTTTGTCATGAGATCGGATCACAGGAGAAGAGTGCATTTCGAACTGCCTATTCATTTTAGTTTGCCCTTTTGCCAAGTGCCAACAGAGCTTTCGGCTAAAAGGCAAGATAGCACTACAATAATATATTATATATACTTATACTTATACTAGGAACGAAAAAATTTGAAGGGTTTCTAACACTTTTACTGTGCATACTGTACTTTTCTCTCAAGATCAAAGCCACGGTTGTATTCAGTGAAACAAAAGAAAATATGAAAAGGGGAAAAACCAAATTAGAAGGGAAAAAAAAAAACTTTGCAGGCGGATGGAACGGTATCAAGAACTTGTTGGCAGGAATGAAGTTTGCTTCAGAAATTGTTCCTTTGACATCTGAATTTCTCCGGACGCAATCCTGACATGGCATGGCAAATGCAGTCGTCAGCTATTCACTCTGCTCCTATTCAGCAAGTTGTGGTTCCAGGTGCTAATGTGCCATTCTACTCAGCACAAAGATAAGATAGAGAAAGATCAGCAGAAAAGCAACCTAGTTCACTATTTTTAGCTACTACAGTATACTGAAAGAATTTAGCACATGCGCACATTGCAAAGGACTATGCAATGTTCAGAAACTTATTTATTCAGGACAAAGAACCTAATGCATGATTTTCAACACGAGAAATTGCCAATTATCTATTCTGAGAATGCTGCCTTGCCTTCTGTATATGAAGAGAATTTATGGTCTACTTTTTTTTTTAAAAAAAAAAGTATAGGAGTAAATTTTCATATTTTAACTATGAAGGCAAATCCAAAGCATGAATACATGTTGATACTAGAAGTTAACCCATAGCTTGGAGACTTGGTAAATTTGGTGAACTTTCTGGATAGAATCTTGTGGATAACTGAAATGTCCATATCACATTGTGTGCTACAGAAATGAGATGCAGGGGAAACAGACGACTGTAGGGACATTGTGCTACAGACATTCTGCACATTGCACTTTTCTCTCAAGATCACAGCCGCAGTATTAAGAAAGAAAAACAATGTGACAAGGGAAAACCAAATTACTCCTAGAAAAGAAACTTTGCAGGCCGATAGCTAGGTATCAACTATCAAGTATTTTGTTGGCAAGAAGCAAACCAGAATGATCAGTGTTACTTGATTTTGTTAATTACCAATCAATTACTGGTTACTGCACCCAAAATAAGTATACTATATAGCAAAGTAATGCTAACTTATGAGTTCAAAAAGTAATGCTAACTTAAAGAACTGTATTTGTTAATCATGAATGGCAACAAGCATTTCAAGACATTCAGAATTCATACATTCAGATGTGACCAATTTTGATCATTCATTCACATGTGCCCAATTTTCCAATTTAACAGTAAAGGTGTGCATTGTGTTTGCCAATCATGAATGGCAACAAGCATTTCAAGACATTCAGATTTTTCCTAGTAAAGTTAAGGTGTGCAGTGTTAGAAATTTTGATTATTCACATGTTGCCCAATTTTCCAATTAACAGTAAAGGTGCATCATGATCATTCACAACTGTTCCAAGTCTACGAGGACACATTTCTTGTGTCAAGAGCATATCACTTTCTGGCTTTCTGCATGTGTTTACCAAGATGGCAAGGTCTAATACATTGATAAGGTACCCTCTGATATAACTAACCACTAGATACTATGTTCTGTAATCTGTACTAGAACTATATGAATGAAAAAGGAGAAAATGGAGCAAGAGCCAGTAATGAAAATTTTGGAATTGTGACCCCAATAAATAAAGGCACCTGGGTGCAATGTATAATTATTATACACAATTACAAAATGTGAGACGCCTAGCCTTCTAATGAGCTTGAACTTCAAACAAAACAACTCTGAATGCTCCTAACAGAGCCTAGATGCAGCATCAAATAACCTCAGCACCCTAACAACCTTAGCCATTGCACATCTTGCTTGAGGAAAGCTGTGTGCTTGGCTTCACTAGATTATCCAGGAACACCTACTCCTTCAGCTTCTTGAAGTATGATGCTGGGATCTCAACAGGAGGTAGCAAATCTGATACACCCTTGAACTGTTCAAGAGATTCATTCCACAGTTAGGACACTAGAATTTTGCAAACAAACTGACAGTAAAACCATGTGCGGTTGTTAAGGTCCATGCTTACCCTGGGTTGCTTGAATTTCTCCCGGATCGCCAACATGGTCGAATATTTCCGGTTGAGCTGCATCTGATGTATGGTAGCAACACAGTCCTTCAACTCAGATGGACTGTAGCCAGTTATTGTTTGCATCTTCTTGTTCTGCAACCGTTCAGAACAAAATGAACTGGTGTTTCATATTAAACGAGACAGGAATGGTTGGGATCAAGCAGATCAAGATCATACCCAGGGATTGGTGTGTGGATCAAGGGTCAGCCTTGCAAGAAACACCACCGAGGCTGCAACAAGTGAAGGCAAGAAGCGAAGCAAGGTGTAGTCCAGCAAGCTCAGCTCAGCAAGGTAGTTACCCAGGAACTCCAGCTGGAGGCTAGGAGACTGCAATATGCATCACAACATAATGGATCAGACGACATACACAAGCAGCAGGTATTTCATTGTTGGAATCTCACAGGTGAAAGGAGAAAGTACCTTATTGTTGTCTTCCTGGGCAGATCTGATGAACATCCTCAGGAACGTCTTGGCAGTAGGAGTGCCCATCTCAAAGCTGAGGACATTCAGTATATCCTTCTCCGTCTTAACTACCTACAGATCCCAAATCACAGACCAATTAACATTTTGTAATCGACCCGTGGCAAGATCCGGAGACAAATCGCGTTCAGATCATATAGAAAGAACGAGCACGCACCTCCTGCCTGGTATAGGTGTTATCGGTGATGTAGCAGAAATCCTCGACGTTGGGCGGGCTGACCTCCTCATACTTACTGCATCGATTCGAATCAAGCGGATCCAGCACATGAGAAATGGATCCACGCGGTTGAAGAAATGTGGGAGATCAAACGGATGGGTCGCTTACGCTGCGGCGAGCATGGCGGAGACGCCGAGCAGCTGCAGCTTCCCCCTGTTGATGGCGTGGACGGAGAGGTAGCGGTCGACGTAGGCGACGGTGAGGTAGAGCGTGTCGGCGACGAGCTTGTACTCCTCGGCGACCTCGACGAGCCAGTCGACGAGGATGGCGCGCATGTTGGGGCTCACGTCGAACTGCACCGCCGCGATGTAGTTGGTGGCGGGCCGGCGCTTGGGCTGCGACTCCATGGACCGGAGGTACGAGTAGATGTCGGACGCGTAGGGCCTGCAGAGCTGCGGGTCCTCGTCCTCAGAGGCGTCGTCAACGGCGGCGAAGGCAGGCGCGGGCGCTGCTGCTGCTGCTTTGGGGTTGGGGATAGGGATGGCGGCGGGGAGGAGGTGCTGCTGCTGCTTGCTGGCCGGCTCGTCGTCGTGGTGGTGCTGGAGCAGGGCGTTGGGGTGCGTGGGCAGCTGGGTGAGCGCGACGCGCTTGCGCTTGGCGGCGACGGCCAGGGCCGTGACGTTGGCGACGCGCTTGCGCTTGGCGGCGTCGGCGACGGCCGTGACGGCGGCAGCGCGCTTGGCGGCGGCGCGTGTGAGGCGCGGCGGGGCGGCGGCGGCGGCGGAGTTCTCCTTGCCGGCGGCGGCGGCCATGGGTGAAGGCGGGCGGCGCTGCTCCTGATCCGGCTGTCCCAGCGCGGCGGCGAGGGCAGGAGCAGGAGCAGGCCGCTAGCTAGGCGCCGAGGAAAGCACGGATCGAGGAGGAGCGGTGAGGATTGGGTGGTGGTGTGGAGGGCGAGCGACTGCCCTGGTTAAGTAGCGGCGCTCGCGGGCGGCCGAAATGGGAGAGGGGAGAGGCCGCCATTTTTTGGATTCGAAGGATTTCGGCCCGCGGAGGTCGCTGTGTTTGGAGGGAAGAAGTGAAGCCGCGCAGAGCAGAGTCGCCGCCGCGGGCGGCCTCGATTTGGAAACTCGTTCGAGTTTTTCGGCCGCGAGGGGGAATTTTTGGTTTAAAAAATTGGGAGCGATGGCGCGAGGCCCCGGGTGGCCTGGCGCCCGCCTGGCTGGACAGGACAGCGCGGGAGTTTTGGGGCCCTGTCAGAGAGTGACGCGCGCCCGCGCCGGGCGGAGTTGAGTTCCATTTCATTTCAGGCGCTCAGCGCTAGTCTCGGGGGTTCTGTCCCAGAGACCGACAGGCGGGCCCCGCATCTCCTCCTCCATCGCACTCGCGGGCAGCTGGGCCCTGACTGTCCCGGCCCTCGTCCCCACCGCCGACGCCGGGCGGGCGACCACACGACCGGGCCGTCGCGCCCTGCCCTGCCGCGTCCACCGCAACCGCGCTAAGGAGCCCCACGCTGAGCGAGCGCCTCCACGCGCCACAGCCTTGATCCGCTCGTCGTGTGCCCACGGGCGCCATTAGCGGACATGCCGAGCTCCGCGGATGGCCCTTTCACTGTGACGGAACTCTCATAAAATCGCATGATTATTACTCCAATCGGAGATACAAGTCCATTCCATCAACAACTAGTTTGGTTTTGGTGATCGATATTGTTAGAGTACTTACATAATAAGGTGACAACACAAGATTGATGTTAGTCCAAGATTAACAATTTTGACTTAGTGCATGCCTAACATTACTTAACCAGTTCTGCATGTCCAAAACGCCCTATATTTGATCAGAGAAAGTACAAGCCATTTCGTTATCCGAACTAGTTATAATTATTACTTTCGATTCACTCACAAGGTTCCTGGGGTCATGGTGATACTAGTCTAAATATAATTCCAATCAAAGTATTAACTTGTGACCTCCAAAAAAATTAGAAGCTTTGCTTCAAAATTTAACCATCTAAAAGCTTTATTCGAATCAAGAAGAGCACGAGCTAAATGGACACTGGACAACAATCACAACCACCAGATATACATACAACTAGAATACAAGGATGCCTATCATGCTACCACGGAGATAAACACCAACAAACCACCAAATTCTTTGTTACACGGCACAACATCAAAGGAAGAAAAAGAAAGTAGTTCACGTGCATATGTAACACTAGCTTTACATCTGAGTGACTGTTTTTCTGAATTTACAGCAACTACAACAACTATAGAGCTCAGCAGTGCCCCCTGTATTAGGGCATCCTGTCGACAGGGAATATCAGCAAACATGGTACCCTCTGCGGCTCTGCCATTTGGCCATTGCTAGGCCAGGTCCTTCCATTCTTCTGCGGCGAGGAATATCAGCAAACATGGTACCCTCAAACAACATGATCATCACCACCAGAGAAAGAACCCACGTCGCCGGATATTCGCAGAAGCTGAGTAAGCTCTAACCGGTACTCAAGACCCCGGATGTAGTGACCCAGCAGCATGCACCTAAAAAATAGAAGAAGAACAATAGGTGGTAAGTTGCTACATGTTATAAGAACAAAGAATGCCCATTAAGTCAGTTTCACATTACCAGAACAGCAAACGTGCAAGATAATCACGGGGAACAGATATCAGAGGCTGAAATGGGAGAGAAGCATTCTCAACAAGTTCTGCACGGTCGTCATCCTCGCCCCCAAGGTTTAGGACACCCCCAGAAGTGTTATCTAGCAGTGGAGGGGCCTTCGAGTGTATCTTGGGAGAAAGAGTGGCAAGCAGACCATGAACCACAGAATGAATTGCTTCTTGCACGCCAGGACATGTAGACTCTGATAGTTCAGCAACCTGTACAAAGCAGCTAGGTTAGGCAACTGAGCAGGAGAGAACTTTCTAATTATGTGTTACACTTGGGATTTGTGTTAGAGTATTTCATCATAATTGATTCATTAAGCAGATGAAATGTAATGAGAAAAATGACCCATCTCATGATCCGTGAGATCTCCATTTCAGACATACCTTCTCTGGTGTTAGTGACCTCAAATAGTCCAGCAAGTCATTTTTTTTCCTCCCCACAAACTGTTGCATCTGTAGGGCAGAATTCTTTCTCCTGAGATCATGTAACTCCTGCAATGTCAACAAAAGCAATAAGCCTGGCAAGTTCGAATATATGACACAACACAGGTCTTTTTTTTACAGGTCCAACTACACAAAAGATAAGAGATACAATTGGGTTTTTTTTCCAACCACAATTGTTCAGCCCAGAGTGCATCTAAACATCTGCCTTGGTATGGTACTTGTCGGACTGGAGTTTTTTTATGAGTCAGATACTCAGATATGGTGGGTAAGTGTCCTTCAGAAACCATTGGTTTGGGGATCTCACAGGATATGCACAAACTATTATATTGTGGTTATTTGGATATTGCCGCATCTGAGATATATTTCTTTGTACCCTTGTATTGCAAACTTGAAATCAGAGAAACCATAAATATATGGTAGCTTCCAGTATGTGACTTGAAGCTGATAATTATGGTAAAACCATTTGTCGGTGCATTTTGGACATGCAGAACTGGTTAAGTAATGTTAGTATTGGTCTCTTTGTTTACGGAAAGCCTATATGTATGCTATTATCAATGGATTAGATCCAAACCAGTGCCATATTAATAACCAAGACCATCCGTATACATAGTCCTATTCAATCCATCGGAGAGAAAAGATGCACAGGTTGGATACTTGAATCAGTGATATCCAATAGATCCCAATAGATCATGATTGACCATAAAAGATACATTTTCAGCAAGTGAACTGACATGACATGAGACTTTTTTTTTTCATATTTTTGTTGAGCTGGAAAATATTGTCTAGCTCAACAAGATATGCCAGTTCGGCTTGACCCTTGCCCTTGCTCAATTTGTTCATTGAGGGGCTGCAGCTTGGGCTGCAAGAAGGCTGTTTGCCAAAGACTAGAGATTAATCACAAAAGCCCTTCCTAAAAAACAATTGGCTGAGAAGGTTGTGAGCAGTTTGCCAAAGACTAACCCAATGAATCTATGGTACCAAGCTTGCACTGAGCTTACTTGTGCCCTGCTTGGGCTTTTGTTCCCCATTTACGATAAGCAACTGTACAAGAGTAACAAGATACATGTCCTACCCATGCTTGAGTTGAGCTCCAGCGTTGACACAGCTGATCTTGAGCGCACAAAGCTTGAACACCAACCTAGGCTTGCTGAATGCTCAGCTCAAACTTGTGTTCGATTCAACCAAACCTGGTGCTGCGCTCAAGACGAGCTATGGCTCTTTGATCTTGGCTTCTCTAGTAGCATGCGTTGATCAATCAAATAAAATTCTACCATATTATCTCATGACTGAGAAATAATTTGCATTGCTTATTTTACTGGGAGCAAACTATGGATTTGTCAGCTACAATCAATAAACTAAGATTTCCATAAACATTACAACATATTTCAATAAATAATGGCACAGAAAACAAAATATTGTCAACAACCTATCGACGTGTTCCATAAATCCGTAAAGCTTATGTTCACAAGTTCAGATAGAAATACAAACTACAAACATATAGTGGGTAAGTTCAACTGAATTACAGAAGTCTTAGCTCTAGCCTCTGTATAACTCCCATGTTATTTCTGTTTTTCCTCTTATGGTATATATATGCATCACCCATATTTATGAACTAATAAATGCATGACTGCAGTAGATATAATGCCAAATAATGAACCATAGTAGTAAATGAAATGGTTTGGCTAATAAAGCAACAGACTATAGTTACCTTTTTCATGGCATCCAAACGAGATTGCATCTGAATAATGTACTCTTCTGCCTGTGGTGTTAAGTCGCCGAGCTCTTCTCCCATATTTTTCGTATGATGATTCTTCATCAGTTTTTCCAGGGTCCTGGGGCATGTCTTCTTCTGATATTCTAAAAATAGTGACAGGTCTACCCAAATTGATGTTATGATGATTATCTTCAGTGGCATCACTTTTGGGGTATTCCATAACTTCTTCAGATAGTTCTAGATTTCTTTCAAAAGAAAGTCTGTATTCAGCATTTCGCAGAGTATACCTGGACATAAAAACAAAGTAGAGATTTGAGTTTCGTACAATATATACATGTGAACTGTATTCCATGAAACAAGCATTGCTTCTTGTTATGCCAGCTTTTCAATTAATAAATTAGACAACTGTAGCTATTACAGAAAATAATATAATAAGAATTATCACATGGGTTCATATTGTCTAATAAGACAGGATCTAGAACAGAGTTTATTAGAGCTAATATTTAGAATTAACAAAACTATTGAGCAGGAATTTTCATTTATTTGTTTTGGTAAAGTCGGAAAAAAAATAACAGTTAATTCAGAAGCAGCTATCAAGCGCAGATAACTTTGTGATGTGACTATTAGCCTACGAAAACTAGCCAGATGAACATATTTAAACCATACCACAACAAACTCTTAAGGAAAAAAGAAAGCCACACAAGCAGAATGAGTTGATTTCAGACAGCAGAATATGCTCCAACTCTCTACTTGACCTAATAGAAGCGAAAGAACCAGCAAACACCAAGAAATGGTACAAGCAGAAGAAATGTCACTACCATGGAAACTACTAAACATCACTAGAAGGTTACCATATTTTAATCATCTGATAACGACAGGCCTCTTTCTCATACAAAACATGTCAGAAAGGCATAGGACACAATTGTTCATCATTTCTAGGTCCACATGCTGTCCTGCTGAACTAATAAATAGCAAGATTGCAAGAGTTGCCATCAGTTTCGCATGTCATTTTTGACTGATACACGTTGAATGGTATTGGGTGTTGACTCAGAATTCTAAATTCAACAACAGTTCAAACTAGCATGTGCCTACCTACAACCAAGTCTCAGAAATATTTTTCATAATCACCATCATGGAATAAAAAATATGAACTATAAAACATACCCAGTCATAATTGAAGATACCAATAACTTGAAGAAGGGATTCCAAAGGGCTTCTACAACGACACGGAACTGATCCGATGGAAGCAGACCCAACATGCCAGAAATAGTCCTCTTCATTGCATCAACTGTTTCAGGAGCAACATCTTTCTGAATGACACTTAGATCCAGGGGCTCTATATCCTGGATCAAGTTCCAGAGCATGGATTTCTACAGATAACCAAACACATCATAAGCCAACTTTACAGCATGACCAAAACAATGTCCAAGTGTCTTCTAATAAATGAAAAAGTAATGAATGTCCATATAGTAGTTATATCAAGGAAGTTTATAGGCACTTTATATAATATTATTTCTGAACATATGTATTAATGTCACCCCTAGAAAGTGTGCATAAACCAATGTTCAAAAACATTTAGTCAGAATGTATTACATGCAATTAATCCCTACAAGACAAATAGCTGCTGATCAGTAAAAAAATCTCCCCCCAATGAATCCCATAATTTCATTAAGAAATGATCCATGGACAACAGTATTTCAAAATTACTTTGAAAAATTATTACTGGTCATAACAGCGATTGCTACATTTAGCTAGATTGATGACAGGTTGCTCCGTCTGACAAATACGCTGTGAACTGATATACAGAAGCAAACGTCCTAAAGAAACATAGCACGCCGCAACACTGAGAATGACCCAGCTCAATAAGGACAAATCATCTTGAGCTAACCGAAAGAACTTTGATATTAAAGTTGAAGATCATAAGTCTTCAATCCAAAAAATTGCTCAGTGAGTACAGATTGCCAAAAAAGAGTTTGCTATGTTAAGGACCACTTAGCTCAGTATTAGCCAGTAGTAGTACCAACATTACTGCTAAGATAGTTAGCAGTATACAATGTTTCAACCAAGCAATAAACAAAAACAGCGGTGGAACACTGAATCCTTAAGCGCCATGGTTCCTCGTGTCACATGGGGCTCACAAAACATTTTGTTTATTTTTGCAAAGCTATATGACCCCTATAACAGCAGGCTGTTAGTAAGCAATCATTCTTCCTAAATCACAGCCTTGACCTCAAAAAGAAGGTGAAAAATGGAGCTTAAAAAAACATTATCCCCATGATCCAGGCAGGCATCATACAACTAACAGATGTCCAAAGGACCATGGTTGCTGACGATTTACCAAGCGTAAGGTTATGCCCATGCTGATGCAGCTAAACCTCCATTGATTCAGTGTACACTCTTACAGAACCCCCTCCCCCCTCTGAGTGGCACAAACCACAACTTCATGTCCACAAACTAAACCTCGACAATAACTAGAATTGCAGCCGCGTCGAATTCTTGTTTCCCTTGATGACCAGTGAACGCAGGTAACAAATCGCCGCTTCTAAGCACCATGTGTATTAGACTAATCGGTGTGGCCACCTTATTTGCAGGAATTCGATTAACACACGAAGGTGAGCAGTGAGCGATGATCCTATCATATGAGGGACGTGGTCATCATAATATGAACCATTTGCTGGAACCCAGATCTTATTCCTGACCAAAAGTCCCGGAATCCCATCAGCCATCAAATTTCAAGCAAGAAATGATTACAGGCTAGCCGCTTTCCTGCATAGAAACCTCAGAATCGGGGCCAACGAAATCCGCGTAGGATAATCACGCAGTAGTATAATAGTATTCGATCGATACTACCCACAAACTACACTATTCAATTTGGGGGGGGGGGTTGGTCGCTGGGGCGATGTCCCCGAGGTAGGCGACGGTGTCTGGCTCACCTTGGAGGGTCCACGTACGGGCCTCCCTCGCGCGTGCAGCTCGTCGAAGGGCGACGCGGACGCGGCCGCCACCCCGACAGCCCTCCTCCGGCGGGCGGCCCCTCCAAACGGCAGCAGCGGCGGCGGGGGCGGCGGTAGGGGCAGCCTGAGGCGCTGCTGCGCGGCGGAGGGCGGCGCGCGGAGGCTGTAGGCGGTCGGCATGTGGGCCGTCGCCTGCAAGCGCGGGGATGATGGGGGCCCGGGCGAGGCGGGGCGATTCCTGCCTCCCTCCCCTCCGCTTCCTCCTCTTCGCCCCGAGGTGGTGGTGACTGGTGATAGGAGATAGGCTTCTCAGTCTCGGTCTCAGGCTCAGCTGCCCCGCTGGCTGGCTGTCTCGCTCGGTCTCCCTCGGTGCGCTTCGCCCCCGCGTCCGCTTGTTGTGGGTGGGCCCACGCTGCCGTGGTAGCCAAGCCGCGCCCGGATACTCGCGGGTCGCTGACGGAGCGGGCCCGGACGGGGAACTCGTGGGCTGCCGCGATTGGACCAGGGTGGGTGGACGTGGGGGCGGGGTGAAATTGCGTGGATGACACCCACGTCTGCTGCTCGTCCACGTGAGCAGGCTCCGCTGTCCGCCATTGGAATTGCTGCTGTGTCGCCCAAACAGCGCGGTACGGCCCAATAACATCTGCAGGCAAAGACCACGAAAGGCCGTGTAGTGGTGACTGGTGACCATTTCTTTACTGGTAACGAAGACTTACCCGAGCTATTGCCAGGCTGTAGTCATTTTCTATTTTCAAACTTTTAAACTTGACATATTATATCTTTTAAACTCTCAAAACCATTCAAATCTTCTTTTTATCCTGGTTTGAAGTGGTTTGCAGTCATTCAATTTCAATTATTAATGTTTTAGTTAAAAAGTTCGATAAATACTTCACAAGGTTTTTAAAACCGTCGAAAATAACTAAGCTACTACAAATTTCTAGAAAACATAGAGATATATTTGGATATATGAATAATTTAAACAAAATAATTAGTGTTCATGAAAATATCTCTATAGTCTCAAATCTAAGAAAAATAGAAAATATCAAAGTAATCTAGAAAATTCTAAAAAAAAACACTCTAGTCGATGTCTATACTTGTTCTACAAATGCTGTGTGGAATGAAAATATGAGGTAGCATAGATGCAGCATATATTAATAGTGAATGCATTTTCATACCATGTAATTGTGTTGATTGTGTCTTATGTTTTGTATGGTGCGAGTTTTCAAAATGACTTTAGTTTTGGAAAATTCTTGATATTTATCCATTTTCTTGCTATCTTCACCCTAGCTAGGTCAAAGAAGGGAGTACTATCACTTAGTCAAGGTACAAGTCAACGTATGAAAGCCATGTTGTTGTGGAGGATATATCATTGTTGGATCAATAGAAGTAAGTGATTTTAAGTCCATGGACTGAAAATGTGAATTGATTCAAGTCACAAGCTCAAGGTTGGCATGCCCAAAGTATGAAGTGATGAAGACCCTCAAATATGCATGATCAATGTGACAAGAGTGGGTGTGGATGAAGGCTCAAGTTGATGTTAAATTATTTTTATATTTAATTCTCGAGTATAGGAATGCATTGCAATCCAAAACAGATGAAAGTACTTGGGTTCACTAGCTCATTAACAAAATATAGTACCACTAGATTAAGCAATCAATTAAAGCAATAGTAATAGAACATAAATTTAAACTTTTCATTTGCTATGCATGATCCTAATAAGCATATAGTATATGCACCAACCACATACTAGTAAGGGATAAAATGATCATCAATATTTAATAATACCTTTGCTATGTGTTGGAGAAGAGGATAGCCAAATAGATTCCAACTTCATTCACCAATAGCAATGTTGGGTCCCTATGCCAAGTAGGATAACCTTCACATATATAACTCAACTTGAATAAATTCATACAACTAGCAACACAATTTCATCAGTGTAGTTTGTAGATAGATGACATTATACATTGTTAAACACTACTATTGGCCCCTCGTGTTCCATCATTTCATCTAGCACCGTTATAAGTATTATGGTGTCTTACTTTTCCCTAGTACTAGTTAAACGCCCGTAATGTTTTTAGTAATAAAATTTTATATAAAAACATAGATCATATGATAAGGTAACAATACTATAAAATTAAATAATGATATTAAAATGATATTATGAACTACTACATGGGATGAACGTGTTTTTCGAATCATTTAGAACCGGAAAGCATTTGTTAACGCTCGATCAACCTCACCATTATTCTATCACTCTTACCGAGAAAAATAAACCGATGCAACTACAAAGGTCACAAAAACTAAACTTTGGAAAAAAGTCTTAAAATATACTCCCTCCGTCTCAAAATAATTACACATCTCACTTCTCGAGAAGTCAATCTCTTTTAGTTTTGACCAAGTACATAGAAAATAATATTGATGCTTAAATATCTAAATAAATTTATTATAAAAATATATTCTAATATCAATCTAATGATACTTATAACACATGGTAAATATGATTATTTTTCTATACATTTAGTCAAAGTTAAAAAGGTTTGACTTATCTAGTAAATGAAACATGCAATTATTTTGAGATTTGAGGGAATATTCAATAAGATTGTGTCTTATTGTGAAAACTATACCACGGTGAAAATAATTTGAACGGAAGTTGTAACGAACGGCAAAGAAATTTGAGAAATTCATTTTAAGTATATGTGTATTTCTATTATATTTTCGGGTTTATTATTCTACAGGAAAACGTCATATTGCATGTACATGATGTCATATGACGTTACCAAGCTAACAAGGGAAGAACATGCATCTCATATGTGTTGGTGGCGCTTGCTTCGTTCCATCATGGCGCCTCACGCTCTATGCGTGTGTGGTGCACCCGTGGCGCACCGGGAGGGTGAGGTATGTGGGGTGGCCACTCAAAGATGATGTCAACGCCGAGGCTCGCCGAGTTTAGTTGGCGGAAGTCCGTAGGTAGCGGAGTTTGCCATGTCTTGGGAAAGGGCCTAAACAGGACATTGTTTGGCTTCCATTGAGAGATCGGGGAGACTGCGGGGGAGGCGGCCGAGGTCACCGACCGCAAAGAATCAGGGACGATATTGCGAGGTGATCACAATGACCTCCCCGGTGTCGCCGCCGTGGTCATCTTGTTAGCATGCAATGGTCATCGACTTAGACAGTCTCGGTGCGGGGCTCAGGCCGCCCCGCTTTTCGTACTAAGTATCGGCGATCTTGTGGGCATCCATATTTAATAGTTACGTGTTCTCTTCTATGGTGTTGGGCGTTGTCTCGCCGAGGCGAGGTCTCCCCAAATAGATTGGGCCAACTTCATGTGGGCGCCGCCGCAATGTTGGGACCAAAGATCGCACGGAAGGAAACCGCATGCACAAGGAAGGAAACCGCATGCGATAAGGGGACGGGATCATAAGATTGGGTGGTTGCCTAATATAAATTGCATGTGTGAGGAGATTGGGTGGTTGCCTAATATTATTGGCATGCTTTCCATGCGAAGCCGATTGGGTAGTGCCAAATATAGATTGCATGTGTGAGGAGACCACGTGGGAATGGGGTGTGGGATCGCATGGAGAGGTGAAAGGTGAGGCGAAATTTTTACCGCACCAAATGACAGTCTTTCTTTTGTTCTTTTTATGTTGTAGAGATGTAGAGAGTATATAGTCAATATTAGAATGCCAATAATCTCAATGATCAACAATTACGGCCTGATTTTTGGTCAATAAAAAATACATAAATGCATTTTCCTGTATTAGCCTGTATCTATACGTTGCTTGTATGTAAGTGTAGTTTTGCTATTATACTGTCTGTCTAAGTCGGCGACCTCTCATTTCTAGTGTTCTTCACATTAGTTTTCCACAACCTCGTGTTCTATATATAGGCTCTAAATATAGAAGTCCCAAAGATGTATGGCAACAGATAGTTGTTTTCACCACGAACCATGCACAACCACTAGCATTAATTTGTGTATCTCCATAGCGCACCTCCTGATGGCTTCCAACCACAATGTGGATGTCGTTGGAGAGCCTGCTGCGAGTGCCTCTCCACCCGCCCATGAAGCCGAGCACCGCGCCCTCCTCCGGCCATCGTCGTTCATCTCTGCCATCTCAGACAACAATGAAGGATGTGAGGAGCGTGCGTTTGAGCCATCCGAGAAGGTCACTGTTTCCGTCTCTGGCGACGCCAATGAAGAGGGTGCCTTCTATGCCTCAGGGGGCTGCACGCCACCCTTCTCATGGCGCAAGTTGTGGCTATTCTCGGGGCCTGGCTTCCTGATGAGTATCGCATTCGTGGACCCAGGAAACATCGAGGGTGACCTGCAGGCCGGTGCCACGGCAGGCGGCACACTGCTCTGGGTGCTCCTATGGGCGACAGCCATGGGCCTACTCGTGCAGCTTCATGCTGCACGCCTTGGGGTGGCCACGGGTAGGCACCTTGCTGAGTTGTGCCGTGATGAATACCCGGACTGGGCACGTCGTGCGCTTTGGTTGATGGCTGAGGTTGCCTTGGTCAGTGCCGACATCCAAGAGGTCATCGGAAGCGCCATTGCTATTAAGATCCTTAGCCACGGTCTATTGCCGCTTTGGGCCGGCGTTGTCATTCGCTTTGGACTGGTAAGCATCTTTGGTTCCGTCTTCTTGGTATATGGGATGTTGTCAAATTTTGATAGTCATTTCGCATGTACGATGAATGTTTGAGAAATTTTGATGCTAGATGTTAAGCTACTTTTAGATTGGGGTATTCAGGCCTTATCACTACAATATTTTTTGGAAGAAACCTTCTTGCCTTGAAATTTTCTTAGATAGAGAGTAGCATAAGGGTAGTCAAATTTGTCTCTTTGACCCTAGGTTCCCACATATGTGTCTTAGAAGAACATAACCAATTATACTCCAATATTTATGATATAATTATCATATAAAGTATTAAAATGTGAAAAATATTCATTGTTTTTTTCATGTAGTGAACAAGGGTTTTAATCTAGTATGGACATATTTTGCACATAATAATATGAGTAGCATAGGAGTGCTTCTAAAACAATGCTTATGCTTTTTATACAACCTTATGCGTTTATTGTTAACATCATGACTCATGAGCACGGATTTTGTTGTATTTATTGATCAAATGGGAGGGTTATACTTGCACCCTATTTACCATAATATTGTTTTCATCAGCTTTATGTTTCTTTCCCTTGAGAATTATGGGGTGAGAAAGTTGGAAGCTCTATTTGCGGTTCTAATTACAACAATGGCATGTTCCTTTGCATGGATGTTTGTAGAGGCTGAGCCTAGTGGCAAAGATCTACTCATCGGTGAGTATCTATTTATTCTTAATCTCCTTTTTCCATTCAAAATATGTAAAAGAGATTACAATCAAAAGTGAGATGGTTAGGCCAAGGTTTAAGCCTTGTGGTGGTGGTGAGCATATGCGCAACAAGTGACTCTAGTACATAGCCACTTGATGTGATATTGTCTTAAGTTGATTACATTATAATTTCGTACAATAGGTATTTTGGTTCCAAAACTAAGCTCAAGAACAATAAAACAAGCCGTTGGTCTTGTTGGAGGTGTTATCACACCCCATAATGTGTTCCTCCATTCTGCGCTCGTGCAATCAAGAAAAATTGATCCGAACAAGGAATATGAAGTTCGTGAAGCATTGAGGTACTATTCCATTGAATCCACCCTGGCATTGGTAGTGCCCTTCATGATAAATTTATTTGTCACAACAGTTTTTGCAAAAGGGTTTCATGGTACCAAAGAAGTAGATAATATTGGCCTTGAGAATGCCGGAAAATATCTACAAGAGAAGTTTGGGAGGCAATTTTTTCCTATCCTTTATATCCGGGGTGTTGGATTGTTAGCTGCTGGCACTAGTAGCACCATAACTGGAACTTATGCTGGACAATTTATAATGGGTGGATTTCTGAATTGGAGGTTGAAAAAATGGATCAGAGCATTGATCACTAGAAGCTTTGCGATTGTGCCAACTATAGTCGTTGCTTTATTCTTCAACAAATCTGATATGAGTTAGATGTCCTCAATGAGTGGATCAATGTGCTCCAAATCAATTCAGATTCCCTTTTCTCTCATCCCACTAATAACATTGGTTTCAAGGAGGAAGTCATGGGGGTGTACAAGATAGGTCCAAGAATGAAAGTAAGTAATGGTTATTAATAATGTAAACTTGATAAGCTAATATTAGGTTGACTAAATTCAAGTATGAAGCTTGATTAGCTTTGGTGCATTAGCTCACTCATTTACCATTCCAAGACCAAGCTCAAATTTCTTACCAAACTACACCTTGTGACAAACCTAGTTGTGTATGTTTCTTACTTCATGTCTAATTTATCAATAATTAACTCATTTATTTGATAGTAAAATATTTAACTCATGCACATTCTCAAAAAAAAATGTCATCTAGAACTAGCGTCTAGGAGCATTATGATGTAGATACACACTTTAATTTATGATCATATTAAATTTAAATCGCTTGACTCCTCGAGAAGCGAGAATTGCATCATTTTTTAGGACGGATGGAGTATCTACCAAATACAAACACAAACATAGTATGTGTTAAACGATTGACATATTGTCTTTCAATGTGTGCTTGGATTGTTTAGGAAGTATGAATTTGATCTTATCCATTAGAATATGATAGTGTTCAAATGTCTTAGTTATTGTAGTTTTGTAAAATTGAAAATTCACTATATAGCACTATCAACTAACCTGACACCTTGATGCAGATTGTGACCTGGACAGTTGCTTCCTTGCCAATCCTAATTAATAGCTATATGTTGTTGGACTTCTTCTCTTCTGAAACGGGAGGCCTGTTGTATAGCTCAACTCTATGTGTAGCCGTGGCGACTTATTCTTTGTTCATACTATATCTTGTCTCTCGAGGCATGGAATTTCCGTACAATATGACAAAAACAATACCCAAGAAGAGTTCCATATAGTGAAATTGGATCAACAATATTGTTGTATGGTAGCTTATTGGCGTCTCTAGGAAGATCACAAAAATGCAGTGTCCATTGTATAGAGGAAAGCAAAGTTTTAGTTGTTGCAAAGAATTGCTAATGTATGGTTTATACAAATACCTCTGACTATGACTATTTTTTTTTTCATGGGAGAACAACAATTTGTGTTTATACCTAATTTCCTAACAATATCTTTATATGTCTTAATAGTGTCTTAATCTTTATTCGGTAGAATATCACCATCACTAGCCTTAGTGACCATATGTTCTATTCTTTCGAAAAGAAATCAAATAATTTTTAATGTGGTGGAAAGAAATTCTTTTAGTTTAGTTTTTCTCATATTAGGTTAAGTTGAATCTGAGTTGGTCAAAAGAGTAAGATTTTCATGTGTGGCTATGGCATGTAAAAAGAGTAAGATTTTCATATGTGTGGCCATGACATTGTATCAAATAACATTGGTTGGTTCATTTGGCTAGCTTGTCCAGAACATTTGAAATGAACTCTTAAAATTGTTCTACCAATGTTACATATACCTACGTGAGTAGGTGCATTAGTTTTGTTTAAAATACTTTTTCTTTTTTTTTACTTTTGCTCCAAAATGCTTGCAGATCATTGGCTTTTGATAATGCCTCAATAGATCATTGAATGAGCTAAAATTCATGTTTTTTTTGCTGTTGTAATATATGATATTGCCAATAATTAAAGTGTTGGGTATGCCATTCAATATCCGCGTGCAGATCAGATTATTGTTGTATTTTAATAAGAACCATTGAAAAATTGATCCTATGGTTTGTTTAGAAAAGAGAAAACAATTTTTCATGCAAACAATTAAATGGTCATAGGCACAATAGATATGATTTATTTTCCATGAAAACCTGTTAATATTCAAAAAAAATCCTATCAAACAGTTATCTCTCTCACACTTACATGAATATTATATATCCATCTATATATCTCTTATAAAGCAAAAATCATCCACCAACATCTAAAACTCCTATATGGAGCCCCCACTATTCATCTCTTAAGGAATTCTCTCGACCTCCGACGATTGGTCCCCGAGTTGTAACTGAAATTGAAACTGAAGCTTAGCTCTTGGGCGTCGTGGGCTGTGTTCTACATCATCCGAACCCCAGATTTTCAGTAATCATCTTCGTCATCTCTTCAGCTACCACCGGCGTATTGGTAACTGATCATAGTGCTGAAAAGAAATACCGCCACCATCCATCCACCAGCCCACCAATCCATCGTACCACTAGGCCGCAGGAACTGCCTCAGTGCCTCCCACTCTTCTGCTTCTGTCTGAAACGCATTAGCGGTGAATCAGTAGGCAATTAAGGAGTTGCGTCGGTAGGTTTCCAGTCACGCATGCATCCCATGGCCCCTCCACTTTGTGTCCCATCAGCTTCCAATTTCCTAACAAATATTTGTGCCTCCAGCTGTAGTACAGACAATATATATAAAGCTACTCCTGTGTTGATCATATGTACGTATGGCTCCAGGTTCCAACGCTTGAGATCAAGCAGCAAGCATGCAACTGAATCGTCGTTGTCTTCGTTCTTGGTTCCTCCGACGGCACGGGGAAGAAGCATGTCACGACGTTCTGGTCGAGCAGCGCGACGGCGGCGAAGATCATGACGGACACCACGGCGTGCACCAGGTCGAGGAACCGATCCGGTACGCCACCGCGGCCCGCGGGTCGTCCAGCGGCGCGCCGATGTCGATGACCCAGAGCCCCCGCGTGGTGGCGAAGCCGTAGCGACGCCGCCCGTGGCGGCGTCGCAGAAGGTGTCGGTGAAGCTGAGCACGAAGCAGGAGAGCGCCCGCCATGACGCGGTTGGCGCGCACGCAGTGGCCCTGCACCGTCATCACCGGGGACAGCAGCTGGAACGCCAGCACCGTGCCCGTCGGCAGCAGCTTCGCTAGGTGCGCCGTGCTCTGGTACGTCTGGCTGATGGTACGCTGGATAGGGCTCATCCCGTCGCCGCCGCCGTCGTCCGCGGCCAAGGAGCGCCGCTTCACCAGCAGAGGCCGCCGCTGCTCCTGCTCTTGCTCACCGCGGTGGCTACCATCCTCGCCGTGCTCCCGCTGTGACTCTACGTCGTCGCCGTCGCGCGACGTCGTCCAACCGCCGCCGCCATCGATCACTCAGCACTCACCAGATCGATCGTGTTGGCTGCTGATTTGTTTTGTGAAATTATCTCATGGGACCACTTCTGGAAGGTTGGCTGCTCCCCTTTCTATAATCGCCGTATCTACCTCTAGCTTGATTGGGATAGTTGTGAGGCACCGCGAATTGGTTGTGATGTTATGGAAACAACAGCGTTATTCAATTGGAGCCTGACTGATTGCCATCTGAATAATTATGGAATATTGGAATGTTTGGTGATGTACAGTGCTGCACGATTTAGTCAATTGGGGCACTTGGTACTGGTAGATTGCACGAAAATAGGGATCTTAGTATGCCCATTTATCGGAGTATTGCTACTTACAGACCTTTGCCTTGGATTATGCTTTTCCTTCTTCTATAAGTAGAGGCTCCTTTGTTGGATGTGGTATATGGATATACAGGAAATAATAATTTTTGTATGGAAAGATTTAATAAAATTAAATATCTAATATCTATACCGTACTCACTACTAATACATTTAACCATTGCAGGGTTGTTCTCAACATCGCACTACGAACGAACCATGAGGAATTACGTCGATGAAAATGCATCACTATACATTGTCCGGTCTCGAATAATTTTTATGCTTATGCTACGCATGAGATATACCAAGTCAAATAACTACGCACTTTGGTCATAAAAATAGTCGTGTAGACTCAAAACACCAAGTTATTTCAACTATCTCGTAATAAGCTTATATATCCCTATCGAAAGAAATGATATCATGAAAATTTCCCTTATGATCATTGCATTTTTTTAATTCCCGCAAAGAACGCTACGTGAGGTTCCCCTAGTATATTACATTGACGATACCATATATATACATCTCCCAATTCTTATTAGTTCACATTCTAACACATTTATTTCATTATATTACTCCTCTACACCCACAACAATGCGCTGGGAACCACCTAATTATATATTGGAAGCACTCTCTTGCCCCCGCTTCAAATAATTCAGTGGTAAATATCCTCTTCATGCGGAGTAATGAAGCCGTATGAATTTGTTCGCACTTGGGAATTGCAATCAATGGCTATTAAGGGCAAATTTTCTATCTCAGTTGACACCCTCCTTGTGACTTATTTCTTTCTTGCCCTAAACAAAGCCTTAACAAGATAGTGATTTTTGTCCAATAATCCTTACCATTACAAATTGTAAGCCACTTAGCTTTATTCCAAGTCAAAATTCTCTAGGTTTGGTCAAGTTTATTAAAAAATGCACAAACAACTACAATACAAATGTGAAATATACTTTGATAATGCACTTGTTGGATACTGTAGACGTTCTATACATTCGATAAAAGTTAGACATAATTTAAAATGACCTATAATTTGGAACAACAATACTACTCCATCCAGCTTGAATTATAATACATTTTAGCTATATATGTCTAAGCGCATAACAAGAGCTATACTCCCTCCATATCACTGTTAGATGACGTTTTGTAAAAGGTTTGAGCCAAACATTGAGAACATAAATCATGAATAACTTTTAAGTTGTTGAGTTCGAAAATATGAAAATCATATCAATAGATTTGTCTTGAAAAATACTTTCATAAAAATATACATATGTAAATTTTTAATAAATTATAGAAAAGAGAAGTCAAAATTGTGCTTTTGAGGTGAGAGTATATTTAGATATATAGAAAACTCAAAACGTCCTGTAATTTTATAATACTGTTGCGAAATGTGCTGCGCTGGGGAAGGTAGTAGTACATGACATGATCCAAGCCACTGGTACATGATCCTACGGTTCAGACAGAATTCTGTGTATTTCCGCACCATTTCCAGTCGGTGCGTTGTTCTGTTTCCCATCCCCAGATCCCATCGACTCCGAGTCCGCCTGCTCTGCTCCTCCAGACCAGAGATCTCTACCCGAGAAGGCTTGCTTCGCCGCAGGATTCAGCTGCTGAAGGCCGGCGATCACGCGGCCGGAAGCAGGGGTGGGGGATAGGGAGGGACTCCGGCCAGGCAAATCCGGCTGAGGGTGGCAGCCAAACAAGCCCCTGATGCCGGAGCAGTCCAGATCCGGCGCTCCGATGGAGTGGACGACGGTGCAGCACCTGGACCTGCGCCACTCCGGCGGCCGCCGTGGCGCCTCGGCCCGCCCTATGCAGCCGCACGCCGCCGCCTTCCGCTCCTCCCAGGCCATCGTCGCTGTGGCCATCGGCACCCACGTCGTTGGTGCGTTCTCTCTACTCCGCTTCTAAGCCTTCGACTACCCAGTCGCTGTAGCCTCGTAGATACTTGGGTTAAAGCTGCAAGGGGTGTTCGTGACTCGGGTGGGTTGTATCAATGCTGATCTGGGGGGACACTGATATCCGGTTGGCCCGGGTGATGGAGACGAGGGAATTGGAAGGGGAGTCGGATCTCCGGTGGCTAAAATTCTAGTAGGTTTGAAGGGAGCTTGTGATCACCTCTTTAGGATCCCATTTCAAAACTATTGCATCTCATGAGTAATGTTCACATGTCGAGTAGATTACATGGACGTCCAACGACAGATTGGTTAGTTTATAGATCAGCCCCATAGCTTAATCTGTGCTTTCAATGATGATTTTGTTAGTCAAAGTTAAACACCTGGGATGTAACAGAATGATGCCTAGGTCTATATCTTACTAGGTTTTATTTACAATTCAGTTGCTGTATTGTGTATCCGTCACAAATATATGTGGATAACTAGCAAACTCGTGGCTTATAGAATGTTGAAAAACATGGTATAATGACAACTAGTTGGTTCCAACAATGGTATCCCATTTGCGCCTCTGCTGACCTCACATATTGAATGCTACATTAAGAAGCTTGTTTATTCACTCATTTAATCTTTGTACTCTTTGTTGGGGAAATCATTTGGCTGCTACTTTGCGATAACCAAACTGCTTATTCCTATCAAAGATGGCAACGTTAAATACAATGTAAATATTATTTATTACTACTAAAGTTTGTTGAAGAACTCAATGGATTTCTTTCTTTAGTTGATATTTGTCTTGTGTGGATACAAATCTTTTGAGCTGTCTCGGTTTTCTCATTTGTCTGCAGAATTCGATGCTCTGACGGGAAGCAAGATAGCTTCTATTGACCTTGGCGCCCGTGTTGTTCGGTATGGCATATAGCCCTACAACTAGTCATGTTGTCATTGCTATTCTTGAGGTATGTCTCAGTGCTTCACTTGTTTTTCTTTCTTCTGAAAAATTAATTCCATTTATTGCTAGAACTGAAGTGCCTCAAAGTAAGTCAAATGCTTATGACACTGTTCACAGAAAATCAGAGAAGTGATGATGCTTCATTCATGTTAGTAGGCAACTAGGCATATTCTTTAGCCCTTTTTATCCAGTCAGCTGCCATGCAGACTGAATAATATTATTCTCTAGCAGCCTCTGAGTGTATGCACTGCTATTGGCTACTGGCTGTGAGTTTTGCATCTTTTGTTGATAGCTTATACAACTGTTGACCCCTCTGTTACCTCTTGTTCTGCAGGATGCTACAATCAGATCCTGTGATTTCTCCACGGAGCAGACACTTGTGCTGCACTCGCCTGAGAAAAAATCAGATCATGTTTCAATAGATACAGAAGTCCATCTTGCGTTGACACCTCTTGAGCCTATTGTATTTTTTGGTTTCCACAAAAGAATGAGTGTAACAGGTTATTCTCTTAGCTTGGCAGGTTATTTTTTTTTTGTTTTGGCTTGGGAGGCTTGAAGTGATCCCCCATTTGGTTTTGTTTTTACAGGTTCACTTCCATGTGTTAACCTCTTGCTTTCTTCTAGTTGTAGGGACTGTTGATGGAGGGAGACCACCAACAAAAATAAAGACTGATCTTAAAAAGCCCATTGTTAACCTGGCTTGCCATCCCCGCCTCCCTGTCTTGGTAAACAGTCATATCTTGACTTATTTCTGTTTTTTATTTTATGTTGTCATGTTTCTGCCTTTTCCCATATCTGACTAAGCTTGTGATTTTAGTATGTAGCTTATGCTGAAGGCTTGATACGTGCCTACAACATCCAGACATATGCTGTACACTATACCTTACAACGTAAGATAAGATGTGATGCTGAATTTTATATTCATGTTTTTATTTTGAGATTTTCCACCCATTGGCTTCTTAATCGTGCATTGTTTCAGTTGCTGTTGACAGTACAATTAAGCTAATGGGGGCTGGTGCTTTTGGGTTTCATCCGACCCTAGAGTGGATATTTGTTGGTGATAGAGGTGGTACTCTCCTGGCTTGGGATGTATCAACTGAGAGGCCAAGTATGATTGGCATGTAAGTATTCTTATATTGCGTTCACAGTTGGAAAATACAGCTATATAGTGTCATGGGTGTATTGCCCATTGTTTCTTTTCTTTCCAATACTGGTTGCTACTTCGACTTCAGTGCTAATGAACTTTTCATTATCTTCAAAGTCAAACACCGAGTTCCTTAAAGTACCAGTGAAACTGGAACAGTTAACCTTAGGACACTGTAGTCCACAGTAGGACATACTTTTGAATTTATGTGCTGCCCTGCCATATGTATTAGACAAATTTATATGCTGCTCTGCCATATGTATTAGACACCCATCTGTGTTCTGTAGTCGTTTGCTCCATAGGAGAAAAACTTGCATCCTCATCTGATTTAATGCATCTTTACACGTGAATTTTAAATTAAAGTTCTAATATAATGCTTGCAGTTCCTTGACATCAAATGGATATCGAAAAATTGCAATGATGTGTTTTTTTGTCTTAGTCAATAATCCGCATGCACCTTTCTTTGTTGGTGTCTCTCATCCTTTAATTACACTGTTTTTTGACATAGCCATCTTTCTGTCTATTTTCGATCTGAATTTTGCGTTTCACTTTTACTTAGTACACAGGCTGGTTCTCAGCCTATCACATCTGTATCCTGGCTTCCTACACTGCGGCTGCTTGTTACTATTTCAAAGGATGGAGCACTCCAAGTATGGAAGACACGAGTTATAATAAACCCTAACAGACAACCTATGGAAACTCATTTCTTTGAGCGCCGCAGGTTATTTTTTTATTCATCATATTTTGAGAAAACGAGAAATTCCTTAGCTATTTTCCCTTTTTCCTCTCAAACTGCCTTTCTTGCTTTACAGTTACATTTCAGGGTTATTTACTCCTTTATTTTGCTTGAAAATGATTTAATAATTTTGCTTGTTAATGGTGCAGCTATTGAAACAATGGATATCACAAAAATACTAACTCTTCAAGGTGGAGAAGCAGTGTACCCATTACCCCGAATTAAAAATTTGGCAGTGCATCCCAAGTTCAATTTGGCTGCAGTTATTTTTGGCGGTTAGGCCATGCTAACTATGAACCTAAATTAGTTTGGTACTTAATGACAAGGGTCGCAGAAACACTTGACATATTCAATTTGTAGGATATGTCTGGGACAGAAGCTGCAAAGAACAAGGCTGCATACACAAGAGAAGGGAGGAGACAACTGTTTGCTCTTCTTCAGGGAGCTAGGGGATCAACTGGTAACCTTCCTTTTCCTGGAGTTATTTTCATGTTTACTTTAATGGGGCCCTTGTGGAAATGCGAACCTTGGTTCGTACAGGACAAATAATGCAACATATCATGCTACTTACACAACACTGATCTGATTTCAACCCTTGGTTTACTTGCTGCATCATACTTATGGTATATTTGGAAAAAAAAAAAAAAACTAGATATTTCAAGCAGTTAGTAAATGTCCTAAGTATATGATGCTTTGCTCTGGTGCTACAGCTGCTGTTTTAAAGGAGAAACTATTAGCCTTGGGATCATCTGGAATATTAGCAGAGCATCAACTTCAGGCACAGTTGCAAGAGCAGCACTTGAAGGGGTAAAATTCAGTATTACCTACGTAGATCATACAAACTTTCTATTTGTCTGAATTCATTTTTTTTTTTTAGGATTCAGTAATGATTCTATGCAGCTGTAACTTTTTATTGATTTCATATCATATTGATTGTTTGTTTGATTTCACCTGTTTTCTTATTGTCAGCCAGAGCCAGCTAACTATTTCAGATGTTGCAAGGAAGGCATTCCTTCACAGTGTATGTGCCAGTTCTCTTGGCAGTGGTTTCATAGTATTTTTTTACCAGTTTTCTTTTAGTGGCTCAACTTGAATTGTTACAGCCTTCACACATTTGTTGAACCCTTCTAGGTATAACACAAATATGATGTAAGACTCGTTTCTATTTCCTGTAAAGTCTCAGTGGCAGTGATGCAGAAAACAAATAAATTAGGAGTGCTTGACAATGAGGCCTCCCAAAGAATCTTGTGCATATTTTAGTTCTGCCATGTCACTTTCGTGCTGCCACATTCAAACACAGGCTTTGGCCATCTATTTTCCATTTCAGCCTTCTGTTTTCCTAATGTGTTATGGCCTATGAGTTGAGTCCATATCCATTGGTTGATTCGACTAGCTCAGTCAACAATTGTGTTTGTAAACCATTTCTGATTTCTTATTATATATATTATTTACGCAGCATTTCATGGAAGGGCATGCTAAAAGTGGTCCAATCTCTCGCCTACCTCTTGTTACAATTTCAGATTCTAGCAACCTTTTGCGAGATGTTCCTGTTTGTCAGGTACCTGTTAGAGTAATTTATCTTGTCACTTATATGCTCTCATTTTGCTATGCTCTCTAAACAGTTCGTTAATTTTGCAACTCCAGCCATTCCATCTAGAGCTGAATTTCTTCAACAAGGAAACCCGTGTTGTTCAGTATCCAGTTAGAGCTTTCTATTTGGATGGATTTAACCTGATGGCCCATAACTTATCATCCGGAGCTGACAATCTCTATAAGAAGCTTTACTCAACGGTATTGACTGTCCATCAGAACAATGTTTTCTTGTTTGTTACCTTTTATTTGTTCTCTAATTCTCATGTAACCCATCCTCAGATTCCTTCAAATGTGGAATGCCATCCCATGATTATGTCATACAGTCCAAAACAACATTTGTTTCTTGTTGTGTTTGAATTAAGTGGTACAGCTGGAGTGGCACATGAAGTTGTTCTTTACTGGGAGCAGACTGATCTACAGACAGTGAACAGCAAAGGAAGTTCAATAAGAGGTTTCTCCTTTGGAATGAATCTTACTTATCACTGAGACTTTTAAGTTATTTCTACCTGACTTTCTGACACATTATGTGGTATGTGGTTCTGTATTAGGTCGAGATGCTGCCTTTTTGGGTCCAGATGATAATCAATATGCTATTCTGGAGGAAGATAGAACTGGCCTTAATCTCTTTAGTCTCAAAGCTGTAGCCACAAAGGAAGCTCTTGAAAATAATGCTGCTGTGCTTGAAGAAAACACTTTCGCTGATAATGCTGCTAACTCAACGGAACGCCAAGGTCCTGTACAGTTTACTTTTGAATCAGAGGTTGATCGCATATTTTCTTCTCCTCTAGGTAGGCCAAGTGGACTGTTTTCCACTCATCCTTCTACCAACTCTTGCCCCTCATTTTGATCAAAGAAAGAGAGAGAGAATGCTAGGGTTGCCTTGTTCATTTTTTTTGTGGCATTGTTCGGAAATTTATTGATATGGCACTCTGGAGAATAATTACTAATGCATTGTTCCGTCCTACAGAATCAACCTTGTTGTATGTGATTTCGGGAAAGCATATTGGACTTGCGAAGCTTCTGCAGGGATATAGGCTGTCTACAGACAACGGAGTCGGGCTATCCATTACAACGAAAACTGACGGGAAGAAGTTTATCAAATTGAAACCAAATGAGACTGTTCTTCAGGTGTTTAATCTTTGCTAATTCTCTCCTTAAGGACCATTCCAATCTTTGAAGATTAAATCACCGATAATGCCTGATCATGGGTCCAAACATTTTCTTTTGAAGGTGGTTAGTCCTTGGAGTTTAGCTTGATTGTTATTACCCAAATAGGAACAATAATTTGATTTTCTGAGGCAAGAAATTTCTGAATGTTTGCATCTTGAATTTGTATATAGGTCACTCGCATTCGTGTGCTGTGTATTGTTGATGCTTGCTTTGGTTGAGTTCTAAAAAACTAAATATCCACATAAAAGGACACATTCTTTCACTTAAAACTGTGCTACTAGCACTAGACACTACAGTTTTTTAAATGAAGGCATTTCTGTATTCCAGCCTTTGCATGAGACATGCGTCCAACTAATTCATTATTACATAGTTCAGCTGTGAGCTGTAGACACGACGAAAATCTTACTGCTTGTAGGCAGATATCGTTGTGTAAGATGCATATGCTATGCACCATTTTAAAAATTCTGTAGAAAGTATATGTGCGCTTTATATTCATGTAAATTGTAATCCTGAATCCGTTACACCACCAAAATCATAGGCACAGCTAGTTACTTAACTGGTCGTTGTCTGTAATCAATTTTGTTGTCTATGCAGGCCCATTGGCAAACAACTCTAAGAGGTCCAGTAGTAGGAATATTGACAAATCAGAGGGTGCTAATTGCTTCTGCTGATCTTGATATTCTGTCAAGCAGCTCAACAAAGTTTGACCGCGGTCTCCCATCAATATCCTTTTATCTTAGTCTTGTTGCTACCCACCCCCCTCTCATTAGCTTTTTGTGTGATCATGCTTATTATCTGTTGTATATAGCGGTTCTTCTTTGTTGAGCACTTAACCACTTTGTACTATCGATCAATGTTGTGGGTTGGACCAGCACTTATCTTCTCAAGCGCAACTGCAATAAGTATGCTTGGGTGGGACAACAAAGTCCGATCAATCCTCTCGACTTGCTTCCCTCGTTCAGGTAAGATCCATTTAAGTTACCGTACAACATTTTTTTATTGTATTCTGACACTTCCAGCCCTGCTGTCATGCTATCAATATGTTACTATTTTGTCTTCTTGCCCAGCCTCTGCTGTACTAAACCATATTCCTTTGTATCTTCAGTATTACTTGGTGCATTGAATGACCGCCTGCTGCTTGTAAATCCGACGGATATAAACCCAAGACAGAAAAAGGGAGTGGAAATAAGGGGCTGTTTAGTTGGGCTTCTTGAACCTCTTCTCATTGGATTTGCTACCATGCAGCAGCACTTTGAACAAAAACTTGATCTTTCAGAAGTCCTGTACCAAATAACCTCAAGGTATTTTTTTGTTCTGGAGTCTGGACTCTGTTGTGTGTTGTCCCCTTTTTAGTATGCTTGTTAATTACTCTAGTTGAATTTAGCCAGAGGTACTGCAGTATGATTGTTACTGGTTTATGTTATTATTTGGTTAGTGAATTTTTTCATAGTTTTTGTATTGGCTGGATCTACATGTTCTGATTACATTGTATCTCTTGGTACTTGTTTCTTGCAGGTTTGATAGCTTACGCATCACCCCAAGGTCATTGGACATATTAACCAAAGGACCTCCTGTCTGTGGAGACCTTGCTGTATCATTATCTCAAGCAGGACCTCAGTTTACCCAAGTGAGCTTAACCTGTGTTCTTATTTACAGCTTCTCTTTTTCGCCTGGGCTAATGCATCTTCCCTAACTGTTTTAGATCATGCGCTGCAATTATGCAATCAAAGCTCTCCGGTTCTCTACTGCTCTGTCAATTCTGAAAGATGAGTTCCTGCGTTCCAGAGATTATCCTCAATGCCCTCCCACTTCTCATCTGTTCCAGCGTTTCCGAGAACTGGGATATGCATGTATAAAAGTACGCTCACCTAGCATCTTCACCTGATCTTGATTTGGATATCGTCTCCACTGTATGGCTAAATTCTAATCATTCATAACTTTTATCCAGTATATACTCCCTCTGTCCTAAAAAGAATGTTGTTGTAGGTTTGACCAAGTTTATAGAATATAATATCAATATTTATATTTTCAAATAGGTTTACTATAAAAGATATACTTCCTCCGTTTCAATTTTGTAGGTCATTTTGGCTTTTATAGATGCATAACTTTTATTATGTATCTTTATATAACATATAGCTAGGTGCATAGCAAAAGCAACATACCTAGAAAAGCCAAAATGACCTATAATTTGGGATGAGGGAGTATTTTACTATTTTATAGTTAGTCCAATGATACTTATTTGTCATCATCAATATTTGTACTTTGTTGTATAAATTTAGTCGAACTAATTCATTTGACTCGAATTGAGAATTGCTTTCTTTTTGGGACGGAGGGAAGTATCATTTTTCATATCGACAGATATCTGAAGTATTTTGAAGATAATTGTATCTTTTGTTTTTCTGTTACATCTTATGACAATCAATTTCCAAATACTTTATAGACTTAGCCTTTAGACATTCCCTAAAGTTTTGAATTTTCACAGTAAGTGGCTAAGAAGCACTCTCAAAATATAAGAGGCATTGAAGATGCCATCAACTGAATACTTTCAGAGCCTTTCATGAATATAATTTGTGATATTCTCATGTTTCTTTTGCAGACAGAATCTATAATCCACGCTAGTTGATTTTTGAAGACATTCCATGTAGCAAATTTTAGTCTATTATTAAATACCTCCTCAATTCCAAATTCCAAATTATAAGACGATTTGGCTTTTCTTGATGCAATTCCTTTAATCATGTATCTAGACAATAGTGTATATCTATGTATGTGGAAAAGCTCAAACGTCGTATAATTTGGAATGGAGGGGAGTATAAGACAATCTGTTCTTTATGTTGATGTTGATACCTATCTGGTTGTTATTGAAGCCTTCTGCTGATGAATATTAATAACAAGAGTAATTAGTATAATAATAACAGTAATATTTCTTGCTATTATTAATACCTGTTTATACTTTCAAATAGTTTCCCCTCTTTGTTGTCTCTTGTTGGGTACTTGGGTTTGAGGATTAATACCTGTTTATTAATTACCTCTTTACTGCTCTGTACAATTTACATGTCTTGTTTCTGTTCTAATTTCTTTCAATGTAATTTTCAAAAGAGATGCTCTCATAAGAATTAAAGAGTAACATTTGATAAATATTTTCAGGTATGGTCAGTTTGACAGTGCAAAAGAAACTTTTGAGGTTATTACAGATCATGAGAGCATGCTGGATCTATTTATATGTCACCTGAACCCTAGTGCATTGCGACGCCTTGCGCAAAAGTTGGAGGAATCTGGTACAGATTCTGAGCTGAGGCGATACCTTGAGAGAATTTTAAGAGTTCGTTCGACTGGATGGACACAGGGCGTATTCGCCAATTTCGCTGCTGAAAGTATGGTTCCTAAAGGCCCTGAATGGGCAGGAGGAAACTGGGAGATCAAAACACCTACTAACATTAAGAATATACCTCAGTGGGAGCTTGCTGGAGAAGTCATGCCATATATGAAGACAACTGATGCTGGTATCCCATCCGTTGTTGCAGATCACATTGGTGTATACCTGGGTGTGATGAAAGGGAGGGGTAATGTAGTGGAAGTAAGTGAAAAGAGTTTGGTTAAAGCTATAGCTGCAGCTAGTAGTGAGAATGCACAGGCGGTGTCTTCTGCATCAGCAGAGAAAAACAAGGCAATTGCTGGTGGTGATTCGGTTGGTGATACTTTGGCAAGGCAGCTAGGAGTACAGATTGCATCTGCTGATGAACAGGCAAAAGCTGCCGAGGACTTTAAGAAGACTTTATATGGTGTTGTTGACGATGGAAGTAGTGATGAAGACGAGTCAACCTCAAAGACTAAAAAGATACATATAAGGATACGTGATAAACCGGCTGCACCTACTGTTGATGTCAGCAAATTGAAAGAAGCCACTAAACAGATAGGCTTGGGTCCTCCTCCGCTGAGTAGGACAAGGTCATCAGGGACACCTCAAGACTTCAACCAGGCTCCTACACAACCAGGAGGTCCAACAGCAGCTGTTTCCCCAGCAATGCCAAATGCTGCAATTGATTTGTTTGAAATGCTTTAGTGCAACCTCAGGCACCCTCTAGTGCCACAGGTCCTGTTATTGCAGGCATGGGAGTGACGGCTGGACCTATCCCTGAGGACTTCTTCCAGAACACTATTCCATCACATCAGCTTGCGGCTCAACTACCTCCTCCTGGGATAGTCCTCTCACGAATGGCTCAACCTGGTCCTGGTATGGATCAAGGCCGACCAGTACCTAATCAAATGATGGCTAATGTTGGCCTTCCAGATGGTGGGGTGCCGCCACAAGCAGCACAGCAGCAGCCACAGTTTCCACTGCAGCCGTCCCAGTTTCCTCAGCAGCCAGGCATTCCTATGGACTCTATTGGCCTGCCTGATGGTGGTGTTCCCCCACAGAGTCAGCCACTTCCTTCGCAAGGCCAGGTTATTCCTTCACAGGCACAGGGCTTTCGACCTGGTATTCCTGCTCCATCACAACCCATTGATCTCAGCGCTCTTGAGGGTCCTGGAGCGGCAAAGCAAGCTGCTCGCCCTCCAGCACCTACTGCTGTGCGGCCTGGCCAGGTACTGTGTATTTTCTGAAAAGAAATCTGATGGTCCTGGACTGCTTTCCTTGACACGCCATCCATTATTACAGGTACCACGCGGCGCCCCTGCTGCAGACTGCTACAAGATGGCTCTTGCTCATCTTGAGCAGAATCAGCTCACGGATGCACTATCTTGTTTGGACGAAGCATTCTTAGCCCTTGCGAAGGACCAGTCACGTGAAGCCGACATCAAAGCGCAGGCCACCATTTGTGCTCAGTATAAGATTGCAGTTGCTCTGCTGCAGGTAACATTTGTTTTCTCTCGATTGCATGCGCGAGAAATACATCTATGATGATGATTAAGACCAGCTTGCTAGTCATTCACCTTGAACCGTTGAGATTGTTGCCTTAAGCTTAGCATCCTTGGTTTCCGTGCAGGAAATTGCTCGTCTGCAAAGGGTTCAAGGAGCTGGTGCTCTCAGTGCGAAGGAGGAAATGGCCAGGCTATCTCGGCACCTTGCTTCCCTGCCCATCCAGGCCAAGCACCGGATCAACTGCATCAGGACGGCCATCAAGCGGAACATGGAGGTCCAGAACTACGCCTACGCCAAGCAAATGCTGGACCTCCTCTACCCAAGGCGCCCCCGACGAAGCAGGACGAACTCAAGAGTCTGATCGACATGTGCGTCCAGAGGGGCCTGACGAACAAATCCATCGACCCGTTCGAGGACCCCTCGCAGTTCTGCCCGTGACCCTCAGCCGGCTATCGACCATCGGTCACGACGTGTGCGACCTCTGCGGCGCCAAGTTCTCGGCGCTCTCGGCACCTGGGTGCGTCATCTGTGGCATGGGGAGCATCAAGAGATCCGACGCCCTCGCTGGTGGACCTGGACCCGTGCCGTCGCCTTTCGGCTGAAGCTCGAGACGCTTCTTCCGTTGTTTCCTCATCGGTCCTGATTTTGTATCTAGTGTGCAGTTTGAATTCCTCACATTCGATTCGATTGTTGTAGTTTGTATTGTATGTAGCCTTTTTGACGTGTAGCACACTTGGTGTTGAGAGCCATGTACATTACCGCTGGTTTGGTTGTTTTATACACGGTGTTTTGCGCGAGACGCGAAGTTGACGTTAAACATTCTACCCTCGACAGTTGGTAAATATTATTGCAGGAACTTTCATACACAGAAATAGCACTTGTCAAGGGACTTTTCCAGCATCAGGCTATCTTGTTTTTAGATAAAGTAGAAAGATAATCGGGCCTCTACATTAGCATCATAATACATCATGAATTACCAGTAGGAACATATTTAGTTAATAAAATAGCCACAGTGAGCATGGGGTGTATCACGGGGAGCTCGGTGCGGTGGCCGTCAGCCCGAGCTGCCGGCGTACCTGCGAGACGAGGCATGGACACGCGCCCGTGCGCCGCGGGCGTCAGAGGCGTGACCGCCCACGCGCGCCAACCCTGCCCCGCGGCAGGAGGGCGTCACGGGTTCTTGATGACCATGGCCGGGGCCCCCGGGTCGGGTGGAGTAACGTGCAGTGCATCTGCATGCATCCTCCCACATGAAGCAAGCACCCACCACAGCACCAGATACGGCTTGCTGCTGCCTCGTCGGGCGGCCCACACCGGCCGTGTCCCTTCTCGGCAGGCATGGCATTCATAGCGCGGCATTGTCCTATACAGGGACCGGACAATCACGGCGGGTACCCGCTCGACACGTCGCTCGCACTCACTCCAGAGGCTTCCTGACCCCAGTCGGGTCACGCCGGGGCCGGGGGCGGTGCGCTGTGCCCACGAGTACAAAGGAGCCCGGACACGAGCGAGCGGCACCTCACTCCACAGTACTCCACTCACTCACCACTCAGCCAAAGCAGACAGCAGCCTACAAGCACCGGCAGAGCTCTTCCCGATGGCCATGGCCAAGCCCCTGCTCCAGACGACCGCCGCGATCCTCCTCCCTCCTCCTGCTCGTCGGGGCCGCGTCGTGGCTCCAGACCGCCGACGCCGCTTCAGGTACGTAGCTAGCTAGTGCGTTACCTGAATCTCGTGACTGGCCGGTTTGCCAGGCCGCCGGCATCCGGCGGCGTGGTCGGCGTCCGTCTCGATCCTCCCGTTGCGTGACTGGTGGTGACTGCTGGCACGCTGTTGCTGTACGTATTGCTGCTGCAGGGTTCTGCTCGGGCAAGTGCAGCGTGCGGTGCGGTCGGGCGAGCGCGGCGCGGGCGCGGGCGCGTGCATGAGGTCCTGCGGCCTCTGCTGCGAGGAGTGCAACTGCGTGCCCACGGGGCCAGCGCGCGGCGGCAACGAGTGCCCCTGCTACCGCGACATGCTCACCGCCGGACCCAGGAAGAGGCCCGCGTGCCCCTGAGAGACGTACGAACGAACGGGGCGACTGCGACTGCCTGCATCTGCAATCCACTGAAGATGGAGAGACGGATCGAGCGTATGTATGTACGTACCTGCTGGACCAGGCTACTCATCCCTACCCTACTACGCATTTGTCTACGTATTTTGTACTATGTACTATGTATATAGCGTCCGGCCGTGTGATCGATGTACTGTTACTATGTCATTAGTGACAAGCTGAGTCAGTTAAGGTTCCTCAGTTGTAGTTGGCAGAATGGACTTTTCCTTGGGACAGTTTAGTATGTAGTGTAGTGTATGCATTCTATCCGTGTACGTGATGGATGCCTGTATGTACTAATCTACATGAACTAATAATGTGTTATATATATGTCAAAATAAGCGCATTACACATATATACTTCTACTTAGGTCAGTACTATAGGTGGGTAATTAAGGAAAGTTGGGACTCCAGACTCGGGACCTCTTCTCGGCGGCCAGAACTAGAAATCGAGGCAGAGAAGCATAGTGATGGGCGAGGTGCTGTCACACATGCCATGTTAATTTTCTGGATTAAAATGTGCCATAATCTGTGTAAAGTTCCTAACAATTTGAACTTCACACGTACTACTAATAATGAGGTATTACTATGAAAGCGTTTATACGTATGTAATAATAATATATAATGCTCCTGCCGCTAAATATCATGGGTATTGCAATATACTCCTCCTAGGCACACAGGCTTGCTGCTTCCCGTGATCGTGAGCTTTGTCGTGAAGCTATGGCGTCGTCTTTTGCCTTGTTGCCTGCATCTGCATCGCATCTCAGCGCTCGGCTTGCCGGAACTGAACCCGAGCTAGGCCATCTTCGAGACCGTGCATGTGGACCATGCGCTGCTAATTTGGCGCCATTGCCGGCGTGTGCTTGGCTTTTGGCCAAGCCTCAGGGCACCTGATGGTGGATTAAACTCCCAAGCTTTGTCGATGGAGAACAGAAGCCCGACTACTTCGATGAGCACTACCCAAACCACTTCAAAGACCCTGATGGCTGCGAAAATTGCGAAGGACGACGATCGACCACCATGGTCATCGATCACCGCCCGATTTCCGGCCGGTTTCGATCGAACGGACAAGAAAGAGATCCAGAAAAGTGAGACCGATTTCCAACTGCGCGGTGGTGTTTGGCACGCGCTCGCTCCCCAGCGCCGCGGTGGGCGTGTCGTCGTAGAACCAGCCGCGGAACGCGTCCTGGCGGGCTGTGGTGGACGCGTCGGTGTCCGCGTACGTACGAGAGGAAGCAGCCGGCCTGCGCCATACCGCCCCCCGGCGGCGTCCGTGTCATGCAGATACTTGAGGCAGTGCGCGACGAAGGCAGGTCCAGTTTTGCCGACCTCCGATGGGCCCAGTTCCGGGATCGGTGGAGTCGGGCCGGGGTTCGAGATCGGTTTGGGCCGTTGGAGACACTGACTCCGAAACACGTGCACAGAGTTTTCGTCCCTCTTTACGTTTTTTTAAACTATTTTTTTTTTGACATAAGTTTTTTGTAAAACTATTCTCTGGTCTGCATAAATAAATAAAATTCATGTGAGCGTTTCTCTCTCGGTCTCTCCTCGTCAGTCACTGACCACATGAGCTGATCCGTAAATGTCGCATTATTCAGGCGACTTGTCCCAATGCAATTTGAGACAAAGGAGGATATATATATACTGATGCTGTCAATGTCAGCGCACACTAGGAGACCTGACCTGCTGCATCCTGAATTTGAAATGATCAACGGCTGGAAGGGCGCTACTAAAAAACTAATTAAGCTGCTACTGCTTCTTGGTGCCAACGACGACTATCATGCATAAACACACATGAAGTAGAGGTATTGCAAAGCCGGGCGGGAGTACGTTGAAACGTAAGGTTTCCTTTTTCCAAACCCAAACTCAATGTTCTCCTACCAATTAATAATTCAAAATGCAGCACCGCGCATCGGTTATTATCTACAAACTTATTTGTAGATGTAACGTAGTTTGGGATTTTTTTTTTTTTTTTTTTTTTTGAGAAGAACGTAGTTTGGGAATTCGAATGAAGAGAGAGTACTCGACACTACCCACTGCAGGGGCACAGCACATGATATCAGTGCCAGCCAATAGTCCGGTCGTGTTTTTTTTACGAGGGCGGGCGTGCATCTGCCGTCCGCCCCACAGTTGATGGACTGGACCAGAAAGCGTGGCACGTACAGCAACCAGCAGCATACAGCCGACGTACGTTCGATATATATCGGTTCCTCTACGACACTCTCTAGGCCATGGACCAGACCATCATCCCTCATCAGTCGATCACAACCAAGAGCGAGGCAGCGTTATAACTTGCTGTCCCTCCAGTATAGATGGATCGGATACCAGTACAGGACTGTGCACCAAGCATGTCCATCGTTTTCCAAAGCTAGCTAGGCAACCATGAAGGGAAACCATACCAGTCGATGGGATAGATGCCGGTTCATCGATCAGTTAAGGCCGGCCACGGGCAGCTCTGTGGGCTGAGGGTGGTTTAAGACTCAAAAATTTTGGCCAAAATTTTTGGGACGGATACGACGCCACATCGTATTAATCAGAAGACGCTTTGTTTATTATTCTACCATGGGCGTAAATCAGCCAAAAATCGCCTCAAGAATGCATATCTAAACCGCTGAATTGCTTTATTTTTTACCTACATTTAAGACTGCGTCGGCATTCTGCTGCCATTTTAATTAATCTGCATCATATGATTGCCCGACCCAACCCAACCTCATCATGTCCATCGGGGCCACGCTGGCATGGGGGCCTTGCATTGCATGCAATGCGTGCACCGAATTCCATTCGATTCCTGCGTCCGTGCGCGTGCGCGTACGTGCCGGGACTGGCTGGTCGTCGTCGTCGTCGTCGCGCAGGACCGCTAGCGCCTCTCTTATATAGGCCTACTAGTAGCTAGGCTACCTAGCTCTCGTCTCGATCCATTATTACTGTTTCATTCATCCTCTTCCGATCCATGGCACTGGCCAAGAACGAATGAACGACATAAGATCAATCTAAGCATAATTAAAGCATCCATGAATTCATTCGTACTTGTACTATTTACGTACGTACACGTACTAGCAAATTAAAGGGTGTTGTTGCGGTCGGGTGGTGAGTGCATTATATCACCGATTCATATATGCATGCATGCATTCATCAGCGTCGTCATATATAGACTTCTCACGAGATCGAATGCTTGCTACTCGATCGCGCTATCAACTATAATATGTACAGATTACGTAAAAAAACTATAATATGTACAGATTGTAATTTGTTACGGCCTCCGGCCAAAAATTGTGTTTTTGTGTGGAATTGATGTGTTTCACTAACGAATTTAGAGTGAAGCTGCAGAACCAGAAGCAGAGATAGAGCAGTCCCGCCCAGCACAGCAGAACGCATGCATATATGTTCAAGGGCAACAGATCGATCTGCCTGGGACTCTACTAATTAATTATAGTGATTAGCCACTGCTAATTGTCCATCTAATTGAAGCGATTAGTTGTTTAATTAGGGACGGCCATGCTGCGTCAAGCCTAGCTACCCAAAAAGTAGCGCGACACAAATCTGGGGAGAGCAGATCGAGCACATGTACTGATGTCCATTTCTAGTTTGCATACTTTGCATGCATTATTGTACGGTGGTGTGTTCTCGTTGCACATCTTTGTCCATGCATATTCCATCTTGATCTTGTGGATCGTTGGTCGTGAAAAAAAATAGGTTGTCAAAAGATGGTTTGGGTGGCAACATTGATTATTGTCAAAAGTCTGCAATAATGCACTTAGTATTTCTTTTCAATCTCAATTGTAGTTACTTTAGCTTTTCTGTATCCATTTGTTTTTCTATGTATCTGCATATACAGATAACTGCAGCATGTAAAGAAAATCAATGTATTCCGTAAAAGCCAAAAGCCAACTACAATTTGGAACGGAGGAAAGCTTTTTGTGGTCTACAAATATATCTTTGTTGAGGTTGAAAATTGAGCTATAGACATTGATAGCTATGACAAAAAGATGTCATCACGATGCATGCTTAATTATTTTCAAAGTTCATATGCCATTATTTTAACAAACTGCTGCAAGCTAGAGGTAGGTGTGGATTGTTAGATTGTACTTTGTACAGTAATAGTCTTGGTGTCTACTGTAGATTATTGTGAAGAGATCGGTTTGGGCCGATGGGGACACTGACTTGCAGGAGGCCACAGTTTGCAGTACTACTACTACGCCAAAACAGAGCAGAATGCATGTCTGCAGCGACAGCGTGTCCCTGGCCCAGTCTCTGACCATAGGCTCATCTGGGGCCACAATGGGCCGTTAAGCATCTGGGTTACATAATCTGATCCATAAGTAGTAGTTTTATCCAGGCTGATCGGCCCAATTCGAAACAAGGAGGATGTGCTATCACTGTTGGCCCCACCACAAAGTGATCAAATGCATGTTGCATGGTGACCTGGCCGGATCAAAATCTTGAACATGCTTACTCAAAAAAAAAAAAAAAAAAAAAATCTTGAACAAGCGCAAAATTCCTGCATGTCATGGGACAACTATAGATTCATGATCTTCAAACCTTTGATCCATCGTGTCGGATGCATGGTTTCCTCTCTATGACCATCAAAACGATGAGGTCAATTAATAACTAAGTTGTCCACATCGGCAGCGTTAACTCTGGTTTGTCCCTCCGTTTCCAATACAGATGGAACAAGACTTTGTCCCAGCCAGAACATGTCGTTTTCCAAAGCTATAAGCTAGGCCAAACCAAACCAATCCATACATACCGGTCGATGCGGTTTCGTCAGTTAAGGCCGCCGGCCGGCTCTGTCGGCTGTGCATTGCATTGCCCGACCGAACCTACCGGCCGGGTACACGATCGATCGAGACACAATAAAACAGATGGCCGGCCGGCCGATGGACGATTCATTCAGCGTCGTAGACAATGGCGAGGACCATGCAACAAGGACAAGATCAACCCAACCATGAATTCTACGTGCTAGCGGTTTCAAGGGTACGTACGGTTGGTGTGGTCGGGTGGTGGGTGCATCATGCATGTATGATCATGATCATCGATCGTCATGTATGTAATTATCATATCACCGATTCATGCATGTATTCAGCGTCGACGTCCATAGATTTTTCACAAGAATGATAGATACATCACTCTATTCCAACTATTTGGTCATAGACATACGCTATTTGGTCCCATACGCATCGTCATCGTTCTTTAATTTATTTGGTCCCATGCATGGTTTAGTTGTTATCAGCTAAAACTAACAGTTGTTCATCATGCATCTTGAGTCTCTTGACTTGACTTGCTTGGTCACCCCATCACCCCACCGGCCGGGTACGTACGTAATATTACTTTCATATATGTACTCATGATCAGAAAGCGTGGTATTATGATCGGCGACGAAGCATGCGAAATCCGCCGTGTGCATGAGAGAGAATGAAGCTGGCGAATGTGAAACGCCGGCATACACCCAGCGAAATGACCCTATGCATGTTGTTCCTCCACTCCGGTTCTTCCACATCATAGTAAAGCATTAAACATCAGTGGAGTCCGCCGCTACCTTGGATGATCTGGGGCTTCTTGCAGCCGGTGAGCCGGCGTATCCATAACACTTGCTCTCAATCGATCTCGATCGCTCATTTGTCGACTGCAACTTTGTGAAAAAAAACATGCATGGGATCGATGATTTGTACTAAACTCGATTGTCGTTCAGCCGGATCAGTTAACGATGACGATCAAGGACAGTCGTATGAGCAACGAATACTGTCCTTTCACGAGTTTTCTTTTTATCCACACAACTGTAGCTGTAGTGGCTCCATCGACAAAACCTAGAGAATATCGTAGGAAAACGCTTTTGCCAGCGCAGTGATCGATCGAGCTGCATTGCATGCTTGGACACACTGAATGATCCTGATGGTCGAGAGAGAGGAGCACATGCCCACATGCCCATCTTTTTTTTCACCATGCATCTTGTAGCTCGTTGGCCGTGAAAATTTATATTGTAAAAAGCTGGTTAGGCATGCAGGCTGTATTTGGGGGTGGCTTGATTTGGATTATTGCTGCCGTTTGGGTGTCAAAAGTCAGCAATGCACCTTTTAGGCTACAAGTATATATACCTTTTTGAAGGTTCACATAAAACACATTGACAACTGCAATTGTTCATATACGATCCACAAAAATATCATCGATCACCATTGCTTTGATTATTTAGTTTTCCATGTTCATTTCGAGTGCAGATCGAGGTGGGTAATAAGTTTCTTAGCATGTCCGATGGGGATCGATCTGCCATTTAACATCTGCTGCTGCAAGCTATGCCTTGCCGGGCGCGGCCACCGTTCCCTCGCTTCCACCCCACCCTCGGCCGCCTCCACACCACCCTACCTTCCCCAGCTCCCGACCATCCGTCGCACCACCACCCCTCAATCCCTTCCTCCCCTCTCCCCTCGTTCTTCCCGTGGCCGCTCTGATCTGTCGAGATCTGCCATGGCAGGCGCCTCCTCCTAAATCGGCCGCGCGCTCACAGGCTCGGCAAGTTGAGGACGAGCAACTCCTCGCCTCCGCCTTCGGTGGTGGAGGCGAGCTCGATGGGGCGTGCTGCGGGCGACATCTTGGTGGAGGAGGCTTTCCGGCTTCGTCGGTGAGGAGGACGGCGATGCAGAGTCTCCGGGTTGCCTCGGCCGCGGTCACGGGGACAAGCTTGTCCTCGGTGACTCGGAGGCTTCCCTCGGACTCAACGGCAGCGGGGCGGAGGGCCGGGCGCCCGTCCCCTCGACCGCCTACCGACAAGGGGAAGGCGGCCGCGGAACCCGAAGAGAAGCGCCGGCGTCTCGCGTCGCCACCGCAAAGCGTGGCCGTGGGGAGGCTCGCCTCGGGCGACGCCCAACGCGCTGATGACCTCCGCCGGGCCCGCTTTGCTATGGGCCGGTCCGCTGCCGCCGCGACCTCCTCAAGCGTTTCCCGCTTCCGGCTCGCCAGCGTTCGCCTCATCGCGACCGCGCCGCGCGGCCATGGATTCCGAGGGCTTCTTTCCTCGTGGTCACCGACGCTTTTGGTCGAACGCCGCCGCCGCCACGCGTCACCGGGGCCGGTGCTCTCCGGAGCTGAATGGACTTTTGCTTCAACTGCTTGAGGGACTGACCACATTAGGGGCGGGCGTGCACCTTCCCGCCGAGATGCTATCGCCGCTTTTGGTGAGGGACACCGCGGTCTCCTCGCCTCAGCTGTTGCCGGGCGAGGCGCATGTGAAGCGCGCCCGCTTCTTCCTCCCGGGGAGGGCCGCAGCGCCCGGCGCCGGCACATCTTCGCGTAGGGGCGCAGCTGGGGGCTTCTGCCGGGCTCGTCCCCTCTCTTCCACTCGGCGCGCCCTCGCCGCCGTGCAGCATCATAGGGCGCCCCTGCCGCCGGGCTCTACAACGACGCCTCGCCGCCGCCACGCCACGCCTTCCGTCAAAGACATCCGGATTCACGGTGCCGGGCGGGCTGCCCAACATCCCTTTGCCGGTGGTACCGTGCACTCGAGATCCGGGCCGCCCAGGAGGACCTTGATCTCGCCGCGACGCTTTGGTTGGGGGCACTCGCCTTCCGGTGACGGTCGATGACATCTACGCCTACTGCTTCGATTTCTACGCCTCACGGCCCATGAGGTGATGGTGCGGCGCCATGAACCGGAGGATTTCTCGTTCGGTCAGCATGGCGCCGATCGATCGCGTCTCGCTGCATGAACGTCCCAGGGCGAGGCACCGGGCGGCGCTTTCTCACGATCTGGAGGCCACGGGCGTCGCGTCGCCTTGCCATGCCTCGAGACATTTCGTTTCCCGGTGCCGGGTGGCCATCCGTCGGTGCCGGGCGCCTCCGGAACGACCACGGCGCGAAAGCCATTCGCACACCGTGTGCACCTTCGCATGAATATGTCCGGCGAGCGTAGGACATTCCAAAATTGATGATGGCGTTGAATTTTTGTCACTGCGTGGTGCCTCCATCCCCGTTCGATTGGAGACGCAATACATGTATATCCAAGAGCCCATGACGGTGGCGATATGGAACGTTCTCGGGGCACAGGGTGTTATATCTGCTTCGGTCAAAGTGACTTGTGTATGCTGAATTGCTGGGATCATCGGTGCAGGGGCGGGTGTGGCCGGGTTACGGGCGTCGTGGAGATGGTGCTCCCCATGGAGATGGCCAGGCATCTTTGGGCCGGGCACCGAAGATGACTTCAATCCTTCCCCAATGTGAGCTCTTCGATGATTCGTTTGGGAAGTGGCTACGTCGAGAGAACAACCTCATATTCAGCACTCCTCCGTTCACCCGCCGCTGCGCCGTGTGGTCGTTGGAGCGTGTCACGCCCCCCGCCTCCCCATGCGCCCGCCGGAAGTGTGTGCGGGTGACTCCCCTACGACTTCGGCCGATGCGGGTGATCATCTTGCGGCATCGGCCGGCGAACAGCGCTGCGGTGGACTCCCCTGCCAATGCGATCGGGTTGCGATCCTGGCGCTTCGTCGTCTGAAGGTCACCGATTTCGGGGAAGCGGGGGATTTGTGGGGCGCATTCTTTGTCTGTGGCGCCGCGGCGCTCCTTCCTGCGATGGGCGCTCGCGGGAACCCACCGCGACTATGATGGGTGGTCCAAGCTGGCATTATGCTCGGCCGGGCTTCGCCGCCCGGGGAGGTGCTCATGGACCGGTCTCAACCTCGACGGCTCGAGTTGGTGGGGCGGATGTGGCGTATGCGGCTGGCCCACCTCGGCCTCGTACGCACCCACCCTCACCGCAAGCACTGGCCCCTTACCTACGTTCAGGATGGTGGGGAGCCGCCGTTACCGCCGTCGGAAGATGAAAACCGGCGAGGGCAATTGCCTCAGCGGCGGAGATCGAGGGCGGATTTGTGTACCATTACCGCCGCCCGATCATCAAGTCAGGGGCGCCGAGGGCGCCGCGACACCGGCTTCCAATCATTCGTCGGCGCGTAAGCGGCGCGCATCGCCCGGCCCGCGGGCGACAAACGCCACCTTACAAGCACGAGGCTGCGTTGTTCAAGCAAACCGTGTCCATGTCGAGCGGGGAGAGTCACCGAACCATTGAAGACAAGGTGCGGGCAACCTTTAAGCATGGCATGTTCGAATCAAAGCGGCGCCGATATGAGATCTTGCTGGATGGAGCATTTGATCTCTCATCCATGGACCTTAATCTGGAGGGCCTTGATGAGGCTTGATATGTGTCGCCTCCGTCGCAAAATTGTCTCACAATGACACACAACTTATGCTACATCGTGTGGAATGTGCGCGTGGCCTAAACGACAGAGCACGCGAGGAATGTCGTTTCTACTCTCCTCGATACACACCACCGCCGCCATTGTTCCGTCTCCGGGAGACGAAACTTTCCGCCATCGATCGTCGTCCCGGCAAATGAATTTCTTGGGGTCTGCGTATGATTTTTGTGCTTACGCCCTCAGTGGGGCAGCCGGTGGAGTTCTCCTTGGTTGGAATCGGGATTTATGGGAGGTTCTCGCGAATCGATTGTGCCGCGCTTCGGCGTCTCGGCCGCGGCTTCCGGTGTGGGCTCGTTAGTCGCATTCGCGTGGTGGATTATTATGCGTGTATGGGCGCGTGCGATGAGGCCAAAGTGCAATTCTTGGCGGAGCTCCTTAACTTCAAGGTTTCCCATCAAGGACCATGGTTGGTGCGGGGGACTTTAATCTTATTTATCGGCGGTGACAAAAACAATGGGCGCCTAGACCGGTGCAATATGAGGCGTTTTAGGACTTTTATCAACACGGCGCAATTGCGGAGATCGAGCCGCGTGGACGCCCGATACACTTGGTCCAATGAGCGGCGCACCCAACCATGGAGTTGCTCGACAGATTGTTTGCCTCGCCGGACTGGTTTCTGCAATTCCCCAATGTGCAGCTCAAACCACTTTCTTCGGATTTGCTCGATCATTTGTCCGTTGATCCTACTGACTTCTTGGCTCCACAAAGTACAAGCAAAGATTTCGGTTCGAGTCTTTTTGGGTTAAGGTGCCGGATTCAGCGATGTTGTGGCCGCGGCTTGGGCGTCCAATTTGCACAGTGCCGACCCCTTGCGCGTCTTGGACTTTTTAAGCTCCGCAAAACGGGCGCGGAGAGCGACAAGATGGAGTGCCAAACGGGTTGGAAGCATCGGCTTGAGCTTGTCATGGTCGGGGAGTGCATCCCGCGGTTTGGCGCCATCGAGAGTCAAGGGGACTTGGGCGATTGGGAATTTCAGATGAGGGCGCGTTGTAAAATGCGAGTGCTTGGTCCGCCTCCCTCATTCGCACAATTGCGTGCCAACGATTCGAAGCGGCGGTTCATGTCCGAGGGCTTAATGCCAACACGCGCTTTCTACCACCTACAAAGCTTGTCACGCACAACGACGCTAATCGCATAGATCGCCGAGTTGATGGGGCCGACATTATCGATCGATGAAGGCATGGCGAGGCACTATACGAACACTACAACGGAATTTTGGGGACTGCTTTGGCGCTCCGGAGGACTAGACCTCGACGCTTTGGTCTGCGCCCTCCATGAATCTTGACGGCCCTACGGGACCTTTTCAATCGAAGAAGAAGTGCGGGGCGTTATCGGGGAGCCATCATCGAGAGAGCACAGGGCGGATGGCTTTACAGCCCGTTTTATAAATCCTGTTGGTCAATTATCAAGGCGGACATCATGAACGCTTTTAACGCGTTTTGGGCACAGGATTTCAGAAACCTCCACCATGTCAATCGGTGCTTATATGATCCTCCTCGGGAAGCATGACCACCCCGGAGGAGATACGTGATTATCGCCCTATCGACCGATACATAGCGTCGGCAAATTGATCACCAAGTGTTTGGCCAACCGATTGGCTCTGATTCTTGATGCTTTGGTGTTAGGCAATCGGTCGGCCTTCATTAGGGGCGAGGAGCATACATGATAACTTTAGAGAGGTTCAGTTGGTCGTCGGGAAAATTCATAAATCAAAACAGCCATGTATCCTTCTCAAAGTGGATATTGCCAAGGCATTTGACACTATTGCTTGGGCGTTCCTTCTCCACATGCTTTGCGACTTCCGGTTTTGGGAGGAGGTGGCGCAGAACCGGGTCTCGGCGATCCTATCCATGGCCAGCACTAAAATCCTTCTCAACGGCTCGCTGGAAGACGTATTTGTCATGCTGCGTGTCTGCGGCAAGGGGACCCTCTCTCTCAATGATGTTCGTGCTGCAATGGAGGCCCTCAATCGTATCTTGGGATGGGCGGAGCAGCCGGGATACCTCTCCCCTTTGCCGGTCTTCGGTAAATCATTGGGTCGATGTCGTATGCGGATGATGTGGTTCTCATTTGTGAGACCGGATGATCACGCGGCTGAGGGGCCGATCATGGCGATCCTCTCCATCTTTGGTTTGGCATCGGGCTTATTTTCAAACCTTGACAAGAGTATCGCAATCCCTTTGCATTGCGAGGATGTACATTTCAGCTGTATACAGAGGGCCCTCTCCTGTCGGGTTCAGCAGCTGCCATGCCGTTACCTTGGTATTCCACTTTCAGTTCGCAACCTCAAGAGGTCGAAGAGCAATTCTTGATTGATATGGTTGCCTCACGCCTCCCCAAGTTGGAAAGGAAACATCTTTGAATCTGCGGGGACGCACGGCATTAGCGAAAGCCACTCATGCGCCATTCCCATCCATGTCGCTATGGTCTTGTGCTTATCTCGCCGGCGCTCGCGAGATTGATGAGTACCGCCGTGGATTTATCCGGGCGGAGCTGAGGTGGTGGCGGCGAGGGGAAGTGCAAGTTGGCCTGGCCGAAGGTGTGTCGCCCCGGTTTCTTGGTGGGGTACGGGGTCTCGACTGCGGCGTGTTGGGATCGCGGCGGGGCACACGTTGGGTGTGGCGCGGCCTTGGCGTCTTTTTTGGGCGCCGGCCGATCCAAAGCGGAGCGCGGCGGTGGCTCTTTTTCAGCGGCCGAAAGATTACCGTTGGCAATGGGGAGTCCATATTCTTCTCGGACCGACAACCGGATTCATGGCTTTGGCATCCGTCGATTGTTCCTACTCTATTCCAGGTCGTTCCCTCTAGGCGTTGGGGACTACGGTAGCCCAAGCAATGCACCAAGATTCACGGATCCGACACATAAGGGGTCCTATCTCCTCACGCCTGCAGGATGAGTTCGACGCTATGTGATTTGCTTGATGGCGTTCGGCCGGGGACCGGCCGGATACTTTCTCCCGGAGACTCACGAATGATGGTCGGTACTGGCGGCGTCGGCTTACGGGGCTATGTTCTTGGGCTCCTCACCGATTACGGCGCTACACAACCGTGGAAGGTCGCGGCTCCGCCCCGAGGGTTCGTTTCTTCTTTTGGTGGCTATGCATGGAAGATGTTGACTTTGCCGACCGTCACCGAAACCGCGGTCTCTGAGATTCCAATGTTCAGTATCTTTTGTGACCGAACCACGAAACGATCCACCACATCCTCTTGGGGTGTCCCTGAAAGCAGGGAGGTTTGGCATATTGTCTTGAGCGTAGAATTCATCTTCTTGGTGTCATCTCGGTGCAAGAAGAGGACTTCGTGGTGTGGTGGGCTGGCGGAGTCGCAAGGGGGTTCCAAAACCTTTGCGTCGAGGATTCGACTCCGTCTTCTTCCTCGTGGGTTGGCTCTTATGGAAAGAGCGCAACGCGGGACTTTTGACTCAGGGCGCTTCCTCCTACGTCCCCGGCACTTTCGGGAATCAAGGAAGAGGCCACCTTGTGGTGCTCGACAGGCAACAAGAGGCTCGCGGAGTTCTTGGTTTTGGTTGAGGCATAGTACTTCTTTCCCACCATCGGTAGCAAAAAAGTTTTGAAGAATGTAATCGCACGTTCAGAAATCCAGTAGTGCTTAGGTTGTGTGTCGGTAACTACATGGTTACCGTGTCCGAACTCTTTGTTTTGTTTTCTCCTGCTTAATGAAATACGCAGCGCGGCGGCAGTCTCGAAAAAAATTAATGCAAGCTAGCATAGATGGAGTTGTGGATGTAGTACTAGTGTATGGTGTGTTGATTATTGTTATAAGAGCTGCTTATTAGTAGCTTTTAAAACCGGTCTTGACCACTTGTTTGTTTCCTGATTTGAATCGTAAAAGCTGCGGTACACGATATCCACTAGTGCAAACTAAAAGTTTTTCTGTCGGTGCAAAAACTTACGCACGGAGGGTTGGTTTGCACCGGATACATTCCCAACTTCTTGCACATATATATAGGGGTGCAAATTGAAGATAATTAAGTGCGTCTCAAACCTATTTAGTTCAAATATTTGTGCTTGACTATCCAATTTTTGAAGAAATAGTACAAATATTTGAGCGAGAAGTTTGGAGGTGCACCTAGAGGTAACCCCTTTGCACCCTTACATATACTAGTGAATGGCGCGGCCCATGCGCGGTGATAAACCGAATGTAAATAATAGGCGATGTAAATAATAGGCGATACTTGGAAGCGATGCGTGTTTAGATAGCATCCACAACGGACACGCTGAACGTCGAATTACAACTAAAGAGGATACGAGATCAATGCATGCACTACTACGGTTATTTAGACTGTTTGGATAGTACGGAGGAGAAGCCCGAAGAAGCCATCCGGATGTTAAAAGGCATGGTGTAATGGCGTCATCCGGAGGAGCATGTAGGCACACAGGGAATAGAAACATTTAGAGCAAGTAAGCAAGAGTTTCGAAGAAGCAATGAGAGGAACTTTGAAAGAAGGACTATGTAATTGAAACGAATGAGAAATGTGATAGAATTTAAGGTCAGTAGGGTGGTCAGAAACTTTGGTTTTTATTGAAGATAGTAAATTTGGTAACTATAAGATGTATAGATGTTTTTATTTGTTGTTTATTATACCTAAGGATGTTTTTTCTTGTAAGACGTAATGTAAGATTGCCGATGACAATGCGATTTTTTTTTTTTTTATATGGGAATCATCATTCATTCGACCGGTAGTGAAAAGGACACACACCCGAGTCCAACACAAGAACACCGCTCAAAAGGAAGAAAAAATGGAATTGGACTACAACATGAGGCCCCGCATGCCGAGTGGGGCTCGGCGGTCGATGATTAAGAGAGAGGAGATAATGATGGAAGCTTTCAACATGCCCCGTCAATCCTCTACCCCCAAGCGTCGTCCGGTCCATCTGTTTTGATTGTCGCATTTGGGCGAGAAACTATGGCATCACGGAGCTTGAAAAGAAGAACTGTGTTTGTGTTGGTGCTTGGCACGCTCACGGAGGTGCATCGGGCGTTTCTTAGGCATCGATGCCCCTGCCTCGACGCCATTGGAGGAAGGGGCTGCAGTCGCATCCAACGAGGACAAAATGCCGTGAAGAGTTGTTTGTGTGGCCTTGATATATGTTTTTAGTTTGGCCACCTTGTCTTCAAAAAGCATTGCCCGATTCTTGTGGTACAACACATCTTTTTTGAGTCGCTCAACGCGAGGCGCGTTGTAGTCATCGATATGACCATCTGTTCTTGTTCAAGGAAGGTTAGAGCTGCGTGGTATGCGTTTTTTGGATGGATCGCTTCTTTGTGCGTGCAAACGCACTTAGGTGAACTGTGTTGGGGTCGTTTTCACAAGATATTCTCGCCGCTATATTATTGACCATGATTTTTGAGACGGTTATCGTTGTCGATCGGGATGGTGGTTTCTTGTTCCACCGTGAGGTTGAACTCCTCGGCCGCCAAAGCAAAAAGAGCTTTCTTGTCAACTTCGAGCACTTTGGGAACCTATTATTTAGAAACAGGGAGGACAATGCAAATTTTAGAAACCGGCAAGGAAATTCAAGACAAAGCTTGAGTTGAATGGGTTAGTATTTTCCTACCTTTGGTAGCCGGCGTCGTCGGGTCGAAGTTGTCGATGGAATCATCGCTACATTCCATGGAGCCCGGGGTGGAAAGAGGCACCGGCGAATGGAGCCGGTGGAGAAGAGTCTAGAAGAAGGAACAGGTATTTATATGCTGGGTCTGCAGCGCGGAGAGTCAATCTTCTCTTCCGGGGCCTTTTTAGATGCGGGCCGATGTTTAGCTCGGCCCATGAAAGACCACGGTGGTTTTGTCATGTGTTTTTTTTTTTTTTGAAGGAAAACAAAAAAAACGAGCTACTCAGATCCGGTGTTACACACGCTAATTGAAGAAGGAAAAAGGAGATAAACGGGGCGATGAGGCTCATGGTTTAGCATAACAAATGCCCGATGGATGTCGGGTGTAGGAAAAAAAGGAGCCGATATCGTGGGGTGGTGGCTTTGTCAAAGGGTTGAGGAAATCCACGCCGATGTAACGGCTAAAGTTTTTTGAGGTCGCTATATTTTTTGTAAGTACCTATGCGGGGGGGCCATACAACATCACAAGGAACGTGGTAACGGTATATCACGTCGGGCCATGAGGCTTGCAAAACACCAAGGAATGTAAAAAGGGCAACCAAAGATTAACACGAAAGGAGCTTCCTTAGTCAGATCCAATATTTGTAGCGGTTGCCACCGATAAGTTACTGGTTGGACTACCATAGAGTGTAGCAAGTAGGTCATCTCGCAAGTGTTCAGATGTTAACGAAATTCACACACGAGCCGCAAACCTGGGCCGACAAATTTGCCCTGGTGCACAAAATCGCATGCATACTTGATCCCAGACGCGGTCATAGACGGCGCCCAGGGTAAATCAAGGGCTACCCGAGTGATGAGGGTTACATGAAGAAAGAAAAGAAGTTCAGGTCACTGAAATAAGTTCTTCTTTGCCTAGACCGCCATCTAGAGGCTCGGAGAACACGTAAGCAATCCGGCGTTAGTTTCAATTCCAATGCAGGGACACCGCGCCAAAGAAAAAGAGGCTTCTTCTCTCGACGGCAGATGTTAGCGAGCCAGTCCACGCAAAAGTCCGGTAGCCCTAGCTGTTCCCGCACACGAAAATCACCTGGCAAAATTTGCGGCCGTATACATGGCGCTATCAAGCAAAGGCGGAAGCATAATATGTGTGTGCTTATGAATGAGGCTTATACTGCCCATCCTTGTGACAGATGCTATGTTGTAGAGTCATTGCAAAACAACTGTATATGTGCAGCGATGATTATAGGGTAGTGGTAGGAAAAGATTCTCAAAATGGTGATCTATACAACAGGGACCCCAAGACATATTAATCGAGCATAGACAATTTGCCATCCGGAATCGTGGCCCATATATCACCTATAGAGAGCGCATAATGTATGGGAAGGATCAGTGTATGATCGTGCATGGGTGCCGTGTAGATGTTAAGTGAGGAAATGTTTGTGGTAATGGTGAACAGTAGTGGCTATTTGTTGGACACAAGGTAACAGAACATGTAAAGGAAATGGCTATATAAAGAGTGAGTTAAGTGGCTATTTGTTGGACACAAGGTAACAGAACATGTAAAGGAAATGGCTATATAAAGAGTGAGTTAAGGGTCTGTACTTTATCTAGCCACCGACTTGTGAGAGTCTTCTCGAGAGGAGCGTTCGCCATCGATGCATTGACGTTGGCATGCCCGGTCTTTTAATAGATTACGAGAGGACACAATGTGGGTCAACATAGATGAGTCAAGCGTGCATGAATCCAAATGCATAAAGTAGGGAATGATTATTTCGACAATAGCAATCTATAGGTGTACCGGAAGCTGGACGCCGAGACCAAAGATCTCGTGGTTTCTTCATCATCCGCATAGAAAGCTTGCGGCGGGTTTTGCTATCCTTTGGCCGACCACTGTATATCAAGTAGCACTTAGTTAGAGATGAAAATGCACACCAAAATAAGCCTCAAGCATGGCGATATATTACCCTCCTTCGATACGTTTGTTTGAGACCCGGTGTCTCAAGGGGAGCCACATTTGAGGATGGAGCCTGCAAAGAAACCGGGGATATGAGATTGTAGGCGTGAAGGATAGAATAGTCATGGTGAACGTGCATGACAAAGGATACACACCTTAGAAAGGCTTGGTGAAGGTAGTGTGCTAGGCGGCGTAAAAGGTGTTGGATCGATGAGACGCATCCCGGCTTCCATTGCCGCCGAAGAATCGGTTGATCGACCACAAGCATCTGCAGCGGCATCATGGCCACCATTATTTGGGGCGGGGCAGGGGATGGCCATGTGCCGTGACCGGGCGGCGACATCGTAGGTCTTCTTAAGCCTTGTAGAAGCTCTACGCGTGTCATGGTAACGCAAAAGTAAACCTCGAGAGACCAATTTTGTTATGTCACTTGGATATGCACCGGATCCTCTTTACTGTTCTGAAGTCTGGCGGGCCGGGCTTGCCAATCATTCTGCGAGCAATATCACCGAAGCACACCATCTCCTCATCAATCGGTGCCATCGAGGGTCGTGAAACGTGACCTTGTACGACATCAATGTGTGTTTAGTTCACAACCTTGACCTATTCCACAACTTAGAAGGAATAAAACAAAGGGAAACCCACTTACTTGTACTTGAAGGAGGTGCTGCCACATGGAATACATTTGTATCCAGTCCCATCTGCAATACAGGATTTGCTACACTTGGTGCATCAGCGGCTTCATTTGTCGGCGTTAAAATAGCACGAGCCTGAAGGTAGTCTGCATCAGCATAGTTAGTCTGCAACTGTGGATAAACGGTCTTCACCAAGAACGGAAGCTTGTCCTCCTGTGGCATTAAAAAGTAGCTCGGGGGTATTTTGATCCGCTTTCCCCGTGTTTCACTATCGCCTGCCTACACTCTCGATCTTGCCCTCACCAATGTCTAGCACCCATTTGCTAAAATCAGCAATTTCTTGCTGCTGCTGGAAGTCTAGCCCAGGCTTACTCGGCCCGCATGTTTGTATTAAGTGTCAAAACCTTAACATGTCTCCACAAAGGGGGAGTTTACTATCGCAAAGATTTACAATTTCAGCCCTACCACCACCTGAATCACGGGTAGAATCCGGCGCAGTCACCACCTAGCACAACAGTCTTACCGCCCGAACAAATAACTCTCTGCGTGTTCATTATAGGGCACCATGACATCTCTAAGCGTTCTATCTAGGGCCTCAAATGCATTCCTATGTGTCATTAAAGCCTCATCCCAAATGATAAGAGACGTAGATGCAATTAGTTCACAAGTTTGGAACCACGTTTGATATCACAAAGAGAATTTTCCCGGACCTCACACGGCAACTTAAATCGTGAGTGAGCAGTTCTACCCCAAGGCAACAAGAGTGAGGCTACTCCGGATGAAGCAACGGAGAGAACAATCTTTTGTCGGGAGCGCATCCAAGCAATTATGGACGCCACAAAAATGTCTTACCGGTCCCCCCATATCCGAAAAACAAAGAAAAATCCCTACCGATTTTAAGGCAGCTTTAGTGACCGGCTTAAATGCATTTAGTTGTTCTCTATTCAGTTTGGAAACGAAGTCATTAGCATCATGAATAGCCCCGACCAACATCGTATGCCAATGCCTCTTCGATAAGTTTATTGCAAGGAATGTCGTCGAGTGCCTAGTTTTCTCGGGTAAACTATGGTCACGTATTTTTAGCGCCATGTATTCGAACGGATCATGAATATCATCAAGCAAATAGTTCCTAAGGTCCTCATCACAAACACCGAACGTAGCATTGTCCATGTTTATTCTAAGCCTATATTGTATATCATCACCATAAGCCTCCATACCTTTTCAAAAAATGCACTTTCATCCTTTACCTTACAAAACAAAAGCATCGTAACAAAGAGTTTCCTCAATTGTGTAGTCATTTGCCCAAGCGGCGACCTCATCAAAAAGCTTTATACCACTCACGGTCATCACCAAGCAAGCCACGTGCATTACACGCCAATCTAAATGTTGGGTAGACAAAGTGTCATTGTATGTTCTAAGTTCTTCAAAACTTCTAGCACCTTTGACTACCAACAAAGACATCCTAAGATAGTAGCGTTCACCAGCAGTAGGATGCACATAGTAAAGCCTACCTATCTTACCTGAGCCTCGCCGTCTACGTTCCCAGGACCTAGACTTAGTATCCCATTTCCACTTTTCAGGGAACTCACAATATGTAAGGTCCCTACCCGAAGCATTATACTGATTGGCAACGAACCATTCGCATGCGGTGTTGTCCCTACGTAGGAACTCGGCCTAGCTACATCGGCTATATCGGTCGATTCGTCATAGACAATAGGATTCTCGTTTGGAAGGTGGACCCGACCAACCTTTCTACATTTGGATAGTGCCTGTGTATGTCAAAACCAAAGATTCGCCAACAAGCGTCCTGCTCACATATATATCTACAGTCTAGGTATTCCTGAACCTCATCAATAGTCTTAGTATGTTCGCTATAGGGCGCTTGTTCACCATTTTTTATCCTCTGTATATAAACCTTGCCACGGTCAGGGCCCTTTGTAACATATTTGAATAGGTACTTAACAAAAAACCTTTGTTACACCACTCTACATTGATATGGGCCTGGTATTTTTTAAGCAAAGAAAGATATTATACGGCACTATGTAGCTACTGTCCAATCTTTTACCACCCTTCTCAACATATCTGTTGTTATTAGACCTCTTATATACAACAAAACCATTCTCGTCTATGAGTGTTTCCAGATTGGTAATCTTGTTTCGAACCGTTTGGAGCATTTATTTTTTTCATGCATGGGCCGGTTGGGATGGTCGGGACCACATGGACCATGGACCATGTGCTTTCGACCACCAACACATAGCCAAGAGGATCTATATGTGGGTCGGGAACCTCAAAGACTTATGAATTTGTCTATAAAAAATCGGGTGATGGATGTAACGTATCTTGTTTGAGCCAAACTATTATATGTGCATGAGGAAGACCACGTTTTTGAAACTCCACAAATGCGGACTAAGAAAAGAAACAAGGGAAAAAGAGTGTCATCCCCAAAAAGTTACGGATACAGGAAAAGCGTGCCTAAGTACAGAACTCACCAGCGCTAACAGGGCCAAAGGTGGTACCACCTCGTATGTCAGCCAAGAGCTCCTCGAGCTTCATATTATAGACCCTTACCACCATGTCTGCTCTATCTGTTGCTTTCTGACCAGGTTCAAAGGCTAGCGCCGCAGTGATCTCTGGCCACTTGGGATTACAGGTGAATGTAACAAAAAAATCGGGGGGCCCATGGACTCTACAAATAGCTATCGCATCATGATAGTTTTGGATCATATAACGCCTGCCACCCGTATGGGAGGCCGGCAGAATAGTTTTTTTCCCAATCTCACTGCCATCCACACACCCCCCTCTCAACAAAGATCAACTATTCCCCTGTTTACTCTACACGCAGTTTGGCGGTTCTTTATCACATACCGTAGGCGATTTTCATCAACACATGCACGTGCATCGATCTTTGCTTGAGTGGACAAGGGACCGTAACAGGTGAATGGGTTTGGCCGATCTCTTCTATAGTGGAACCCATGGCAGTAGTAATCTTGCATGGTTATTTTGGTACGTTTGCTGTCACCAGATCTATCCACGCCACGGTAAGGCACACCGATCTGAAACCCACGATCACCATGGGGAAACAATAAAGGGTATTGGAGGGCCATGAAAGCAGGATGTAGAGAAGAAATGTGTTCTAAACGGCCAGACCTCGGTTGCACCACAATATCACGCTGAAACGTGTCAACTGTAAAGTCACCTACAACGACCATAGCAAGCTGGTCAACAGTCGGGAGGTTGTACTGAACTGGATCCCCCTCCCTTGCCCCAATAAGCCTTACAATGAAATCATCATCGCCGCTATTTGTCAGCCTGTCTCTAGCCAGTCTAAATTGTTTGACCAATGGGTTGTGATCGTCCAGCATTTTGAGCAAACGCCCGGCGAGATCGGGGATCTAATGATTCGACGCCCGCTCATCCGGGCGGACAAAGACGGATTTATTCTGCGGCTCATTTGCTTTGGTCATACACATAGAGTCAGTAGAAACTTTGGTGAGTCACTATTTTCTGGAAGGAGGGGCCCTATACGATGGTGCACCTGACCAGAGACTTTGAAAACAGGAGGGCCACGACCATCATTCAGAGACCTGTCCACGTTTCCACCCATAGACGTAAACGCAAACAAACAGTTATATTGCCGGATATTTCTAAGGAATCGTCTACATTCAGCGTCACCATCAAATCTAGCCAAAGACTTGAGGGGCTCAGGTGGACCTCTGTAAGGAGGTATGTCAACTTTACCACCCCTACAACATGTGTTGTAAATGATCCGCCCCCTCTTTAAACCGGGCGACCAAAGAAACATTCACGCAACCAGAATATAGCGCCACAAAATCTACGGTATATTCCGGACCTCCATAATACTGAACGACCAACGTAAGACTCTATACGCCGCGGCACCGACCCAGCCAAGTCCGTGATAGCAAAGCGTAGCACATGGAAAGAAATATAGAATCGATGCCGGGACAACAAACGGGCCCATAAAAGGATACACCGAATCTAGCGATAAAAAGGCCCAACCTTTGAGCGCGTCAATGTACTCCCCCGAGTGAAATGGCCATAGCCCGGTGGACCTCCGGCATCTACGGCCTAAGCGAACCAAACAGGGTCCAACACACCACGCTTGTCAATATGCACATATCTGGCGAATAGACTTAATTCATCATTCGAACAATCTATCACCTGACTTAGCAATCTTCTTCTCCTACCTAAGTATCTCATTCCGCTTGCGCCGAGATTCGAAGCCGACCGGTACTGGGCATATAATGTGCACCTTCCACTATACTGAAACCGCCGCAGAACGGTTAGCCATAGGGCAATATGAGCGCCAGACTAAATGGATCACGGGGGACAACAAGAGCGAGCACGCATTACTTCCTTTTGGGTGACCTGTTGCGTTAGGCTGCGACATCGGTCTTTGGCTAACTAGAAGAACTGGAAAAACGAAGTAAATAAGAAGTTACGTATAGAAGGAATCATATACATTGATTCCGTAGCATGGAAATGTGCAGCAAAGGGGTGATTGAAAGAACCATAGGACCACATATAATCCATGAAGGAGATTTTTTTTTTTAAAACTCGAACCGATAACTGTCCGCACATAATACAACTTAATACTGAGAACCAATGTCTGCCCACGTAACATCCAATTTTGAAATAATGTAGCTTTTTGTCTACACAGGGGCAAAGTAGTGACCCTTCCCGGGCTGCCCGGGATGCCAAACCCCCAAGAATTTTTCAAAGACGAGTTGATTCAGAGTTTCTCTATCAACATGTTCGTAAGGTACGCTCATTTTTTTTTCTTCTAGTGTCAAGTGATGCTTTTGTGGGTATGTAATGCCATATGTTTTAGTTAGTAGTTCCCATGTTACTTCTTTATTATTGGATTAACGACCAATCAGCCTTTGGACTAATAATGCCCGCAAGTTTTGATGTCTTTTGCACCTTCATTAGCTATATCATCATTCATGTGTACAACGTTAGCACAGTGCTTGCTGAGAATGTTCATGTTTATAATATTTGAATATCATACTTTCTTAGAAATGCAATGATTGCATATTCCTAATGTTGTTTTTAATTTGGACGAGATACACATTAGCAAAGTTCAGACCTACAAGGACCTGCGTAGTGTACTCATGAAAAGGATATTTTTGTCGCCCTACATTTTCGAATCAATACAAGATACAAGGTTTGTGATTATTCATAAATCTTGATTCTTGCCCATTTCATCGATTATTTGTTGGGTTACAAGCTGAATGAATAGCTTCTGTTTTGACTCTATCTGAGCTCAAACCCTCCTTTTACGTCAGTTGAGCTGGACCACAACCCTGTCAACCCGACCTCAATACTATCTGATCAAGAACCGAAAAAGAAAAGGGAAAAAACAACGAACCCCACATGGCACAAGGCAACGTGTAAGAATGTACTTTCGAAGTGACAATGCTGCCATCGGAGAAATTAGAACGCGAGAAGGGGACAGAGGACTGCCATCGGAGAAATTAGAACGCGAGAAGGGGACAGAGGAGGCATACCAGCAACAGGACGACGAGCCCTGCTTCTCCGAACCCGACCGCGCCCTCACCCTCACCGGCGCCCCTCCCTCCCTCGAACGTCGCCGGCAGCGGAGCCCCTCAGCACTTTGAAGCGGATGCAGCTGTCAACAACAAGGACCTGCGAAAAACACGCGGTGCGCCGGCACCGGGGAGCGGCGCCCCAACGACGCACCGATAGGGCAGACACATCAGATCCGGCGAGGCGGCGGCGGAACGGGGGAAGGGAAGACCGGAGAACGGCGGTGGGGAAAGAGATGGGGAACCTACCAACGAGCAGTGACGGCGCGCGGCCGAGAATGGAGGGGAACGAGCTGGTTTTATCCCTGTAAAATAGGACCGTCCGAGCCATGGGGATACGCAGGAACCCAACTATCACTGATCCGCGGGCTCCACCGAGAACTGAACGAGAACGTCCCCACCAACATAGGGAAGGGTAGGAGCGGCAACGGTCGCTCGGCGCCAGCGGCCAAGCGGGTGACCGTATGGAACGGGCCCGGTACGAAGCCTCTCGGCAACGAACGACCGATCGACAGCGCCACAAATGTACAACGGCGACCATACCGCGGGCCCGCGAGGCGCAGTTCGGCACAGACGACGACCCGGCCTCGGACGCCATCTCCGAACGGGCACGCATGATGGGACCACGACCGCCGAACCCATGGATTCGCGACAACGCTGCCTTCGGCGATCACGCTTATTCGACCGGGTGTGGGTCCGAGGGTACTCAGCCAACGGGAGGGCGACAACGCCATTCGATCCGGTCAATCAGCCCACGACGTTTCGAGCGCTCGGGGACGCCGTGGGGCGTCGCCGACGCCAACGGGTGCGGCGCGAGGTCAACCCGGATGAACCGTTGATCCCCAAATCGACCAGCGGCGGTTAAATTCGGCGGCGTGGACGATCTGGCTGCACAGATGCTCCACAGTCAATTTACTCTTTAAATATGGTGTGTATCATTTCTTCCCTCGGTTCAATATATAATCAGCCTAAACTAACACCGGCATGTCATATATGCATACATCTTGACTTGGTCATCAGTACCAACTAACTGTCCTTTGCGTGACTAATTTTCTTTTAATTACGACCTCCATAAGCCACTTTAGCAAAAAAGGCCGCTAATAAGAGATGCTTTGGACGATACTTTCCAACCCTGTCATCCTTAATTTTGCTCCCCATTAGCTAGCTTGTTGGTTGTTGCATTGCATGCACGTGCATGTTACACCATGGTCATTGGATGATGCCACACTGCACCGCACAGCAAAATATGCAGAAGGCGAGGCAACAGATCAATGGATCCTACAGTGAGCGAAACCAGCTTTTGCACACACACTAGAATCCAGGTAGTTATGGCTATGCGTTTATTTTAAGCAGCAGGTGCGTCAAGCCTAATAACCAAAAGTAGCGAAACACCAATCGTGGGAGTAGATCTCACATGTCCGTATTTGGTACGAATGGTTTTACTATCTAATTGAATGCGTGCATTATTGTACGGTGTTCGTTGCTTCTTTTCCCCCTTGTTTTCTATCCCAAAAAGGAGATACAGTAAGATACTAAGATTGAACTTAATTTTTGGTCTATTATTAGTCTAGCATTCCCGTGTATAATATACGTGTTGCATGATTAAAAAACATACACTACAGTCGTACGCACTACAGGAATCCCGCCCTTTGCCGAGTGTTTTTTTCTTCGGGCACTCGGCAAAGAGCCCTATTTGCCGAGTGCTAAATAAAAAAACTTCGGCAAAGAAAAAAACACTTCAGCAAAGATCTTCTTTGCCGAAAGTGTCAAATAAAAACACTCGGCAAAAAATTTTTGCGAGTGCCAAAAAAGCACTCGGCAAAGAGACCCTTTGCCGAGTGTCTTTTTTGGCACTCGGCAAAGCATGTTTTCAAATCAGTTTTTGAGGCCCTAAACGAGCTTAAATAAAAAGTTTTTCAATTACAAAGTTTCATAACTTCTCAAGCTCTACAAAGTTTATTTTGGTCGTTTCTTTATTTGACATAGCATCAATAACGTTGTTCACAAAACTTACATCTCTTTCATATCCTCTCATAGTTTCCTAAAACTAGAAGAGATTAATAAGATTCTGAACAATGTTACTAACATTTTGTCAAATAAATAAATGACCAATGTAAACTTTGTAAGTCTCCAAAAGATATGAATCTTTATAGTACAAAACTTTTTGATTTCAATTCATCTTATCATGCAAAACTAGGTCTAAAGCGCTCTCAAATTTAAAATTTGAATTTTTTCAAATGACCTCGGATGGAAAAACCTCCTAAATGAAAAGTGTAGATCTTAAAAAGTTATGAAACTTTGTAGTTGACAACTTTTTATTTAAGCTCGTTTGGGGCCTCAAAAACTGGTTTGAAAAAACCTGTTTGCCGAGTGTTTTTACACTCGGCAAAGAGGCTCTTTGCCGAGTGTCTTTTTTGCACTCAAGAAATTCTGTTTTTAAACCAGTTTTTGAGGACCTAAACGATTTTAAATTAAAAAGTTGTCAACTACAAAGTTTCACAACTTTTCAAGATCTACAATTTTTATTTAGGAAGTTTTTGCATCCGAGGTCGTTTTGAAAAATTCGATTTCCGATTTAGTATAATATATGAGGAGCTAATACGGAATCTAGACACAAGTGACATTAGTAGTGCAAAGGCAAGGCAAGAGACACGTGAGGGAGAGGTTGTGGGTTGAATCCCACTCGCCGCAAAGTGTGAAAAAAGTGTCGAAAAAACTTGGAAAAAGACCATGGTTGAGGGCAAGTGGTAGCTGGTCGGTGGCGGCCTCTCCAAAAAAAAAAAAATTTTTTGCTATTTTTTTGGGTTTTTTTCGACTTTTATCTTTGCCGAGTGTTTTTTCTTTGCCGAGTGTTTTTTTCGGCACTTTCGGCAAAGGCTTTGCCGAGTGCCCGATACGCGGCACTCGGCAAAAGAATGCTTTGTTTACTATTTCTTTGCCGAGTGCAAAGGGGCTTTGCCGAGTGCGGCGAGCACTCGGCAAAGCACGGATTCCTGTAGTGACGGATAATAGCCGCATATATGTATGGGCATGCACATGTACGTGCGTGTTATTTGGGGAGGCTTGATTTGGATTATTGCTGCCGTTTGGGTGTCAAAAGTCTGCAATGCACCTTTAGGCTACAAGTATATACCTTTTTGAAGGTTCACATAAAATACATTGATAACTCCAATTGTTCATATACGTACGATCGACAAAAATATCATCGATCACCATGCTTTGATTATTTACTTTTCCATGTTCATTTCCGAGTGCAGATCGAGGTAGGTAATAAGTTTCTTAGCATGTCCGATGGGTACCTTGCATTGATCGATCTGCCATTTAACATCTGCTGCTGCAAGCTGGCATAGAGGGAGTTGTGGATGTGGTACTATGTCACAAAATCTGGCGTGACACGTGGCCTGACACGCCCTTGAAGGGCGGCGCGCGGGCGGCTCGGCGGTGGTGGTGGCGCCGACGACGGAGGGGGAGGCGGCGCTGGCGCCGGGCGGTGGTGGCGTCTTGGCGACGGCGGCGGCGGGTGGGGAGGGGGGCGGGGGGGGAGAGGGGAGGAGTTGGGATAAAATTTCTTTATTTGCTTGTTGCCCTGAAAGATTACAAACCCCTTACTTTTATAGCCAGGGCTAGTGGGACTTGTATCGCAAGCAATCTCTCTAAAGTTTTCCTTATAGATTGGAATACCTTTTTACAAGCATATCCTATTTATTTTTCTAATAAGGGTCTTCCTTATAGATGGAATATCCCCTTGCACACCAAAAAGCCTACGATAATCCTAGTGAATTTCCTTCTTTATTTCTGAATTAATTGCCGAAGAATCCGCGGAAGGGAGGCAGAGGCCGCGGCGGCCAAGACGCCTGCCACAGCGGCGCCCAGCGGTTGCGCCCCTCGGACCTCGTGGGCCTGTCCTTCGGGCCCTATCTCCTGGGTCATGACATACTAGTAGTGTCTGCCGTCTGGTGTGTTGATTATTGTTATAAGAGGTGCTTATTAGTAGCTTTTAAAACCGCCACTTGTTTGCTTTGAATCGTGCAAGCAAAAAGCTTTGAAGTTTTCCTGTCGGTGCAAAACTTCTTGCACATATATATGCATGGTGTGTATCATTTCTTCCCTCGGTTCAACATATAATCACCCTAAACTAACTAACACCGGCTGCCTGTCATACATGCATACATCTTGACTAGGTCATCAGTACCAACTAACTGTCCTTTGCGCGACTAATTTATTTTACGACCTCCATAAGCCACTTTAGCAAAAAAGCCGCTAATGAGAGATGCTTTGGACGATGCTTTCCAACACTGTCATCCTTAATTTTGCTCCCCATTAGCTAGCTTGTTGGTTGTTGCATTGCTTGCACGTGCATGTTACACCATGGTTGGTCATTGGCAGAATATGCATGTTCAGAGGCGAGGCAACAGATGAGCGAAACCAGCTTTTGCACACACTACTTAGCTAGACTAGAATCCAGGTAGTTATGGCCATGCGTTTATTTTAAGCAGCAGGTGCGTCAAGCCTAACCAAAAGTAGCGAAACACCAATCGTGGGAGTAGATCTCACATGTCCGATCCATATTTAGTACGAATCATTTTAATATCTAGAATCATTTTAATATCTAATTGAATGCATGTATTATTGTACGGTGTTCGTTGCTTCTTTCCCCCCTTGTTTTCTATCCCAAAAAGGAGATACAGTAAGATACTAAGATTGAACTTTTTGGTCTATTATTAGTCTAGCATTCCCGTGTATAATATACGTATGCATATACGTGTTGCATGATTAAAAAACATATATACACTACAGTCGTACGGATGATAGCCGCATATGTATGCGCATGACGTGCGTGTTATTTTTTAATTACACGGTACAAGGTAGACGCCCAACGTGCAGACACACTCACCCATATAAGCACACGTATGTAAACCCACCTATGAGCACCTTCGAAGTGCTTGAGCCGACGGATCTTAAAGTTCACGAAGTCACCACAGACGCCTCGTTGTCGACGGGGACGTCGCCTACCACTTAATACATAACGCCGAATATCCCGGAATAAATCCGGAAAGATGCGAAGCAAAGGATTGGTGGTTACCCTTAGACAAGTGTGGCAAAAAAATTGGTGACAACACTTTGCTTTGCCTAAAAGAATCTTGCTACACTTTTCTTCTCTATGAGATATGAAGCCAAAAAAAAAAAAATTTACCTAATATTTATCACCAACCGAACACTTACAAACATGGTCAAACTTAGCTAAAATTAGACGTGGCGAAATGTGGTTAGCAACAAAACAACCGGTATTCTCCCCACATTTTTGGTCGACGTCCCTGGACACACCGCGGAGGAGACCGATGAGACTGGAGAGCTGCAGGCAGCTGGGAGGTCAGCGCGCGTGGCGCCCGAGAATGAAGTGATCACCGACCGACGCCGGCCGGGTCCTCCAAGCTGATTGTGCACAGCCCTGCTCTTTTTGACCTCAATTTTGCTTGCAGTGCAAGCTCTCTCAGCGTTCGTAAAAAGCAGGGAGCGACGACCCTGCAGCCTGCAGGGCCAGACCCATGGATGGATGGAGAGGATTTCATTTGACACGTACTAGCTTGCTAGTACACTACTGGTGGTGGTTGACTGAGGGGTGTTTGGCGGGGCTTCTCGGAAGGGGGCTTCACTAGAGGAGCCGGGGCCGTTTTGGAGAAGCTCGAAATGGGGCTCCTCCAAACGGCTCCGGCTCCTCCTTTTTCACTAAAAACGGCTCTAAACGGTCCCTACTCCTAGACTGTTTGGTAGGGCTCCTCCGGAAGAGCCGGAGCTGGAGCCAAAAAGAAGCCCTGCCAAACAAGCCCTGAGGACGTCTGGGGTGACCTGCCGGCCGGGTTAATGTCTATGCATGGCTTGCCTTGCATGCCGGAAAAGACATGGAGATGTGCACGCTGCGTGCATCGCATGTGAAGGAGCCTGGCCTTGCTCCTCCTATCCTGGCTCTCGATGGGAGCACACACGGGCATGTCTCGATCGACGGCCCGTGTTAATAAAGCACCTACTGCTACTCTATTCGGTACTATATCCATCACGTACGGCCGGCATGCTTTCTCCCATAGTATGTGCATGTTCCACGGTATGGTACACTTGTAGCTCTGGCAGTGTCTACAGTAACCACAGGCATGGGTAAGCTTCTACTACGCAAGGTGTGTGTCAGTGTAACATGGTCATCTCGATCCTCTTCTGCTTTTTACACAGCGCGCCCTTTAATAATTCATGCACCACCACTGCCTTGTGTTCTCCAGGCAGTGTCGATCCGCTCCATCGATCAGTAAGTAGTGGAGAGCACAATGCAAAAAGTAGATATCCCATTTTGCACGGTATATATATAGTCTCTATTTCACCGTCCAAAACATGCCTCATATTGCCGCACGGTATATATATAGTCTCTGTTTGCATGCGTTCCGTACGGTCAACCCCGCCCATGTACCACAACGGATTTATCATCTCGGGAACATGTGTGTCAAGTTGAAGCCAGCCAACCAACAACCCGGCCGGCCAATAGTCTTCACAGCACTGCTCTGTAGTCACATACAAAACCTTGCATGCATGTACTAGATCAACTTTATGCTCTAATAGTAAGGTACAGACTACAGTGCTCATCCATCCATAAAAAAAAAAGCAACTCTACCGAGTCAGAACCATTTCAAATTTAAACAAGTTTATACATATAAGTATTGATTAATATTTATGATACCAAATAAGTGTCATTATATTATTTATCATGAGATATATTTTCATAGTGTATATCTACCTTGGGTTATAAATATTGATACTCTTTTTTATAAACTTGGTCAAAATTTAGAAAGTTTGACAAAGGGATCGAACTAGAATATTTATCTAAGATAAATGTACCTATTTTGTGTTATAAAATATTGATTATTTTTATAGACTTGTTAAGGGATAGAACTAAAATTGTACTCCCTCCATTCCAAATTATAAGTCACTTTGACTTTTCTAGGTTCATCCATTTAATTATGTATCTAGACATATTATTGTATCTAGATACATAACTAAATGGATGAACCTAGAAATTAAAAGTGACTTATAATTTGGGATGGAGGGAGTATCTTTTTTTTAATGGAGGTAGCATGTGTATTTTATTTATTTCTTTCTGTGTGTGTGTGCCATGTTAGAAAAATGTGTAAACGACAATGATAGGACAATAAGACTGCCCGTTCAAAAGTGGCTGGTTTTTGACATTAACAGTTTTTAGGAAAAAATATTGACTTCTACAAATTCAAACAAATATTCTATATGATATATTTTATGATTAAAATTTATGAAACTAATTTGATATTGTAGGTGTTGATCGATGTACTCTCTCCATTTCAAATTATAAGACATTTTGACTTTTCTAAATGCATAGGTTTGGCAAAGCACTTGGATATTATACCCTATGTCTAGATGCATTGGTAATGTATTAAAAAGAGTATGTTTTATAATTTGAAATGGAGCTGAGTAGTTTTGTATAAATCTGAACAAATTTAGAAAACTTTAATTTAGGAAAAAAAGCTAACATGAACTTATCTAAATGGGAACCGAGGGATTCATTAGTTTTAGCTCAAACTTCCTGCCTAATGAGTACGTGTACATATATTGAGCCCCAGTACTCTAATTGTCTCTACGTCTACCTGCCTTGTAGTTTTTCCTCCTTCGACTTGTGGGGATCGTTCAGATTACTGCTGCGCACCGGACACCGGTACGTCGTGGCGGCCCGGCCATCGGAGTCTCCGGTGTCTCGGTCAGAGTGTCACACACACCACGATGCATGCACTGAATTCAATTGGCCGGGCACCTGCAACAAGACGCTAGCTACAGCTAATAACGTGCAAGCTTGCCAGTGAGAATGAAATCGGCGAACGATCGAAATAAAGATCTCTACTTTATCAAAAACATAAAGATCTCTAGTCTAGCATCCGGGTGGCTGCATGTGCTGCATCATCCCTCTACGGCTCTACAGTGCCGAACTGTGAATGTACTATGGGTGCCTACGTCTACCGTGTACACATTGACCCCACTACTTGCTTGACCATACGTACCTTTATTTTTTATTGAGGTCAACATTACGGGAGGTGATGAAAGCTTAGCTCCCATGACTTTTTTTTTGGCAAGCCGGTAAGGGTGCAAAACACCTTAGAGGCTAGCTAGCATGGTGCGTACGTGGGAGCGATCCTAGCTAGCGGCGCCATAGATCTTGGTACGGAGATTATAGATTATGTACACACACTAGTAGAGAAAGAACTTTCGGTTCATGACTTTAGTTCCAAAAGTCTCGGTCATTTGTGGGGTAGGGACTAAAGAAAGATATGGTCCCGGTTGGAGCCATCAACCTGGACTGAAAGCCCCCGCCCAATAGCTAGGGTAGCAACTTTTGTAGGAGGGGGATCTTTAGTCCCATTTGGTGGCTCGGACCGGGACTAAAGACCATCCTCTAAGCTCGGTTGCAGTTGCCAACCGAGATAAAACACCCGTTCCAAACACTGGCTAGAATTAAACTTGCCTGCCACGAGGCAGTTTCTGTATTGGCAATCGGGACTAAAGGGTCATTTTCAATCCTGGTTGTCGTAACCGATACTAATGGGGAGATCTTTATATAGTCCTGGATTGTCAATATATATTGAGTGGAAAACTAGGGCTAAAGGGGGCCGGTTTCCTAACCAGGATCACAGCCCAGTCCTGCACTATAGTGACAAGGGCCCCACACTAAGGTTGTGTATCCCTCTAACTTTCACGCGTCATGCTTCCCTCTAACCTATTATATGCGTTTTCATAACGAAGCATACAAAAATATTTTTAATAAAACTCGTGCTAACTATCTCTATCTCAAAACTGTTTTTTCATAGAACCTGCTTAAACTCATTTAGCTAAAACCCATTTATATTTTCAAGATCCAAACAACCACTAAACTGGCATGCATGGTCCTTCTATAAAACGAATCCAAAACAAAACTGGCACGGTTGCAAGCACACAACTTGCCTTTTGATGACGTAACTCCAAAGAGACCTATAGCAACATCTGCATCCCTGTTCAAAGAAAACAGCAACCGAATCATATTATCGGCAATGGATGTGATTCGGTAAAGTTATTTGGCAAACAGCGACATACGCCCGTGTTTATGAAAACTAGGATCCAAGGCGAAGACGAGAACAACAAAGGCAACAAGTCCATGGACAAACTCTCTTCTGAACATGATGAGTTTAGTGCCTTCAAAGAAGGCGGCGGGAGAAAGAATGAAAGAAATGAGAAGGAAACAAGCTAGCTAGTAAAGCAGCAACAACCCATAACACCAGCTGGTCTTTGCACGAGGTGTGTATAATACTAGACTGAAGTAGGCCCAAGATCGTGACCGTGCTAATAATACGTATGGGTATGACGCTAGCTACCTGATGATGATCATGGAAGGATTACTATATATATATTTATATGCACCCCACCAACCAAAAGGATGAAACAGCGTACGTATACTCCATTAACATGATGCACGCGCCACTCCATGATGGTGATGCTTGCCAAATCCAACTCACGCCCGTCGTATATACGCTTCATTATATTATATAAATAAATAATCCTGCTTGCTGGGCAGATCTCAGGAGATACCAATAGTGAATAAATAAATTCAAAGAAAGCACGACAGGGATCCCCCCATCAGATGAGTATAGCGAGATCCGTCCTAAATTAATATTTTCTTATAGTACGACCATAGAGTCCAAAGCAACAGTAGTTGGTATTACCCTCGCTGAGAGTCTGCTACAACCACTTGCTTGTAGCCTTATTGTACTCTACAGTCTACTGCATTGACTAGCTAGGCATGCAACAGATCAATGTACTGTGTGTGTACTGGTTATCTACTTATATGTCCTTGCTTTATGGGAAATTATTCCTTCACATCTTGTTTATTTAAGAAATTAAAGAACTCGATCTTATAATAGTATATGTCACGCAATGAATTTTAATTATATATCAATAATAAATCTAAGGGAAGAAAATAACAAAGCCACACAACATATATTACATATGAGAACGTATCTTGTGCACACCAGTCTTATATGCAACCGTGCACACTAGCGATCCGGGCCTTGATTTCCCATCCGTGGGCAGCAAAGAGAGGGTGGATATTTTGCAAAAAAGCGCCCGCCGCGCCGCCGCGTTTTTACGCCGCCCCCGCACGCCGCGAGGCTTGATGCACCCGCGCCCGCCCATTCGGTCGACCCGAAGCCGCGGTTTCCCCATCGCCGCAGGCACCTAACGCCGCCGCCGCTTGGCGGTCCTGCCCGCCGGTGCCCTCGGCGGCTCCTCTCCCCGCGGCGACGAACGGGCCGACGCCGGGTGGCCGGGAAGTTGAACTGGAGCGGCGGGTCGCCGTCAACCGCCGCTACAACCTAGGTGACATCATAAAAACCGGGCGCGGTTGTTTGGTTTAGTATGCAAACAAGACAACCACGGAAACTTCGCTGAAGAAACGCCATATATGGAATCCCGGCATGAAGTGTGGCGCTGAAAAAGTGGTTGCTGGCATCCAAACACTCGTGCGCCCTAGAACCCAATTTGATATATATATAGAGAAAAAAATCAATACGATTATAATTTAGAAATGTATTTGTATCTATCAATACAATTATAATTTAGAAATGTATTTATATCTCTATCAAATCTATCAATAATCATTATAATCTAACAATATGTCTGTACCTATCAATAATAATTATAATCTAACAATATATCTATATCTATCAATAATGATCTAACAATACATCTGTATCTATCTATATCTGTATGGCCGAACAAAAACTGTGGCTGAAAAACTCGCTGAAGAAACACCATATATAGAATCCGCCACGAAGTGTAGCACTGAAAAAACTGTGGCTGACATCCTAGCACGCCTATAACCCTATCTGATACAGAGGGGATTTGATTTAGAAAATATATCTGTTTCTATCAATGTGATTATAATTTAGAAATATATCTGTATCTATCAATACGATTATAATTTAACAATATATCTGTACCTATCAATTATGATTATAATTGAACAATATATCTGCATCTATCAATTACGATTACAAATTAACAATATATCTGTATCTATCTATATGTAATAATTAATTAAGCTTTCCTAACGAAAAAAACCTGCCCCTCCCAAGATATGGACGGCGCAGGCAGGCATGACGGCGGCGCGAGGGCTGCTGGAGCTGCCGCATGCCTTGCCGTGACGCGAACCGTCGCCGCCCCTCTCTCGCGCTCTACACGAGCGCAGCCGCACCCGTCCAAGGTCCAACCCAGCCTGACGAGACCTCCTGGAGGACCCGTCCAACGACGGCGGACGTGGCTGCCTAGACGCGACGTGCGTTGGTGACGCGAACCCCGGCCGAGGGATACGATATCCGCTTTGAACGCGCGCGCGCGGCGGACACGCCATCGCCCCAACCGCACGCCTCGTCTCGTAGTCGCCGCGCGCGCACCGCCCACGTCCGTCCCCACGTCGATGGATCGGAGTCGTGCCAAGGCTCGCGAGCGGCGGGGGCGCGGCGGCACGTCACTGAAGCCGCTGCTGTCGCGGGCGCGGTCGGGCGCACGCATGGCTGCCGTGTCCGGGGCCGTTTAGCCCGGGGGATAGATCGATAGATAGATAGGGATAGATAGCGGTGGCAGCAGCTCTTGGGTCAGCGCGCTAGCCGTAGCGATAAATGTGAGCGGACCGCACGGGGCGCGTGGGGCCGGGCGGGGGTCCCGGCACCGGCGCGCGCGGCAACCAACGCGTCTCGGGACGTCCTGCCGTGCCCGTGCCCGAACCTTCGCTTAACGGCGCCGTTTTCGGGGCTCGTGAGACCCAGCCAGGGGTGTGGTGTGGGCTGCGCCAGACCCAGACTGCGGCGCCAGTGCCAGGGGCGGTTTACGCTCACCACCCCGGTACGGTGATGGATGGCGCATTGGGTCTGCTAGAGCTGTGGGTCCCCCGTGATTCACACTGCCTCTGATTTTTCTACCGCCATAAAAATATACCTAACATAACAATAGAAAAAAAATTACTCTCACCTGCTAAAAATTAAGTTAGTAGTATTCTTTGTAATTCCTATATACTAGGAAAAAAAAAGTCCACAATCAAGGTGGCTTGGGGAAACTTTCTATGCCAAATATAATAGAGAGGAAGCATAAACATTAACAGGACATAGGCCGTTAACCCGGTGAAGAAGAGAAGTCGCCACAGAAGTAAAGCCGGCCTAGCGGTAGGAGAACGAGGGCTGATGAGCACCGCAAGACCGACCGGCCCACTAATGCAACGATAACGAGTAGAGCGAAACCGTTTTTCGGCCGGTGAGGTTCTCGCTCGTGGGCTACCAGGAGGCGATACGACGAAAAGCGATGCGGCAATTGTTCAGGCCCACATCAAAGTTAGGTCGACGGGTTTGTTGAAGGCCGGAAACGTTGGGCCGTTAATAAAGTCAAGTAGACCTAGTGAAGCCCAATAGCAATGACCGATCAAATCCATCTTCCTCCACGAGCACAACGCAATATGTTGTGTCTACTTTGATGGGAAGGGTACGCCCTACATTTCTTACCTCATATTAGCTTCTACATAGAGGCCGATAGCCACACGATTGTCAACTAATCACAACTGTATCTGTGGGTCCCCGCCCCGTGATATATTCACACTACCTCTGTTTTTTTTACCGTCATAAAATATACCTACGATAATAAATACAAACAAAAACTCTCACATGCTAAAACTTAACTTAGTAGTATTTTTGTAATTCCTATTCCTATACTTGGAAAAAAAAGCCCATAATCAAGGTGGCTTGGGGAAAGTTTCTATACCAGATATACTAGGAAGCAAGCATAAAAATCAACAGGTCGTAGGCCGTTAGCCCAGTGAAGAAGAGAAGTCGCCACATAAGTAAAGCCGGCCTGGCGGTAGGAGCATGAGGGCTGATGAGCACCGCAAGACCGACCGGCCCACTAATGCAACGATAACAAGTAGAGCCAAATCGAGTTCGACCGGTGAGATTCTCGCTCATGGGCTGCTAGGAGGCGATACGACGAAAAGCGATTCTGCAACTGTTCAGGCCCACATCAAAGTTAGGTCGACGGGGTTTGTTGGAGAGTGCAAACATTGGGTCGTTAAAAAAATCCAAGTAGCCCTAGTGAAGCCCAATAGCAATAACCGATCAAATCCATCTTCCTACATGAGTACAATGCAATATGTTGTGTCTAGTTTGATGGAAAGGGTACACCCTTCATTTCTCATCTAATACCAGTAGCCACATGGTTGTTAACTATTCACAAGCTCACTCGAAGGTGAAGGGCAAAAGGGATTCATCGTGATTCCATGGCATAGATAACCCTTCAAGCACTGCCACTTCATAAAGCACCATGTATATCATCGTATGCGCACACGATATGTGTGGCATGAAACTAGTAGTGCATTGCTAACTTAATTTGTAGGTTCATACACATTATTTCCTCAATGTACTAGTGTCAACAGCTGTTTCCTTTGTCGTATGCGAATACTATATATTATATTTGCGACTAATAGCATCGCAACTCTTTGGTTTGTCATGGAGCATAGATTCCAGGTTTTATGCACCAATCATCTTCTACACATTAACTGCCGATGTATCGTTACTTTTTTGTGGCATTTGAATCACCAACCTTGGATACTCATGCCATTCAAAGCATTATGTTGTTGCCTTTGATTGAAATACACCATGCAACAAATAACGCAATGCCGACTTTTGTTCAATGCATCCCGGTTGTATGGGTACCGTTTCTATCCAACAATCATCGCCATGCAAACAATAACGCAATGCCGACTTTTGTTCAATGCATCCTGGTTGTATGGGTACCGCTTTCTATCCAACAATCATCGCCATGCAAACAATAACGCGCAATGCCGGCTCTTTTTCGGTTTATCCTAGCCGTATGGATACGTTTCTCCGTCCAACGATCATCATCTTATGCATCCATAGGCATCATGGCTTTCATGTCTACAAAGAAAGCGTAGATGTTGATTATGTCCACCCTTCCATCCCCTTGATACATTGTTTTGTCGACAAATATCATTGTGTAGCCTTTGAATAGCTTGTATTCTTGGATATGTGCACCATTCTTAGAGTTGTATCTCCTTAGATAGACATGCTGTGCGACTAGTAGAGCATCACTAACTTCTTGGGTCCATCGTGATGTATCGAGGGTGTTTCTATCCTTAATCATCGTCCCATTGCATTTGTTCCTAGGATTTGTTCATCCATTAACCATCTATCTTGTGCAACCAATGGCATCTTGGGTTCCAGGTTTGTCGCGTAGCATGGACGTATATTCTCTATATATTCCACTGGTAGTCATCATCCCAACGCACCGCTAGACGACAATTGCCGTTATCCTTGTCGCGTTCGCAACATCCACGGGTGTGCACACCATGCAACCACTAGCGCCGTCGGTTTCCATGCTTACGTTCGTCTCACTCCAAGGCGCACGAAACTTTCCTCCCGAACTTTTGTTGCTACTTATGTAAAGCTTTACACTCCACATGTTGCTATAACATGATTTGCATCTCTCATTTTTTGAACCCCTCCTACATGTTTCTCTAACCAAGGGAAAACGGTAAGTTTTGATAAATAACAATATTATTAGGTAATAAATAAAAGAAAAGGTAAATAAGTAAACCGGAGAAGAGAGCAGCCCAACCCCCCAAAACCAGCGGCGGCGGCGGCTATAGAGAGAGCAGTGACACTGACACCAAGGGAAGGGAGTGGCGGTGAGCACACCTGGGGATGGTGACGGGAATCCATCCGCAGCCGACTGTCGTCAGTCACACTTCCCAGCCTGCAGACCCCACCTTTTCTACGTCTCCCTATAAATTCGCAAGCAGTACCCCAGCCCAGCCCAGCCCACCGTCGCTCTCATACCTCGGCCACCAAAGTTTCCGCTATTCGCCAAAAGGTCCCTGCTGCCAGTGCCAGTGCCAGTGCCCGAGCCCGCCATGGAAAGGCGGGGGCACGGCTTCTTCGCGGCGCTGCGGGAGGGAGGTGGCGCGCGGGCTGTCGCCGGCGCGGGCGCGCCGCAAGTCGGAGGCCGCGGACCTGGCCGCGCTCCGGTTCGTCGGCGGCGGCGAGATGCTGGCGCCGCTCATGGAGGGGCCCGATCCGGCGGAGCCCAGCGACGGGGACCGCGGTTGCCGAGGCGCCGCCGCCGCCGCCGCGCGCGGGAGGAAGGAAGGCTGGGGCCACTGGGTGCGCGGCCAGTTCGCGCGGGCCCCGTCGTCGTCGTCGTCCTCCTCCGCCGCCGGCGCGCTGCGTAACGACCTCAGGATGCTCCTCGGCGTCCTGGGAGCGCCGCTCGCGCCCGTCCACGTCTGCGCCTCCGAGCCGCTCCCGCACCTCAGCGTCAAGGACACTCCCATCGTAAGCGCGCGCTCTCTTCCTTCTTCACGAGTATAACGCTGCTCCTCTGTTTTGTTTTGCTTGCTTGCTCCACGTTTCCGTTCCAATCAACTGTTCGACGAAATGCCGGTGGTGTCGAGATTTCCATGGATGTCTGTATCCGAGTTTCCTTGAATTCGTGGTCCTGTAGACTGTAAAAAGTCCCTTACCAGTGATTACAGTGCTGTAAAAGAGTAGCTTTTGATTCTTAATGCCTGCCTGCATGTTTGGTCTTGAGGATCTTTGACCGCTCTTTAGGACTGGTATATACGACTGATTGTCTTTTTTCCACCGCGGTTGCTGCCTGCTGTGTGTTTAATTCAGGGGTAGATGTTGCGAGATAAAGAAAAAGAGAGATAGATGTTGCTATTGACTGCTATACAGTACCTGATCTTTAACAAAATTGTGGTATTTTTTGGATGTGCTTCTCCACAGGAGACCTCATCGGCGCAGTACATCCTGCAGCAGTACCTTGCGGCCTCTGGAGGGCACAGGCTTCTGGCCTCCCTGCGCAACTCGTACACCATGGGCAAGGTGCGCATGGTGGCCACCGAGTTCGAGAACGCCGGCCGCCTCACCAAGAACCGCAATGCTGGACGCGGCGGCGAGCCTGGCCGCTTCGTGCTGTGGCAGATGGCCCCTGAGATGTGGTACATCGAGCTGGCTGTCGGTGGGGAGCAAGGTGCACGCAGGGTGCAATGGCAAAAGCTCGTGTGGCGCCACACGCCGTGGCTCGGTGCCCATTCTGCCAAGGGACCTGTTCGCCCACTTCGCCGTGCCCTTCAGGTATGGCTGTTGCTTGCTGCCCATGTCTCTGCTCTGTTTGTGTATGGTTTTCTTTCACTGCTAATTCAGCCATATACAACGAAGGTGGTTCAGATTTGCTCAGCTATCCTGTGTGATGTTCTTTTGCAGGGCTTGGATCCTTTGATGACAGCAATCATGTTTGCTCGCGCGCGGTGCATCGGTGAGAAGAAGGTGAATGGGGAGGATTGCTTCATCCTGAAGCTGAGCACAGACGCTGAGACCCTCAAGGCACGCAGCGAGGGCCATGCAGAGATTATCAGGCATGTCACGTTTGGCTACTTCAGCCAGAGGACCGGTCTTCTTGTCCACATCGAGGATTCACATCTGACCCGAATTCAGTCAGCCGCTGGAGGGGATGCCGTCTACTGGGAGACTACCATCAGCTCCTTCATGGAGGAGTACCGTCCCGTGGATGGTATAATGATCGCGCATTCTGGGCGCTCGGTCGTGACCCTGTTCAGGTTTGGTGAGGTTGCCATGAGCCACACCAAGACTCGGATGGAGGAGATGTGGAGCATTGAAGAGGTTGCATTCAACGTTCCTGGGCTTTCCATGGACTGCTTCATCCCGCCCACTGATATCAAGTCTGGATCTGTTGGTGAGACCATGGAGCTTACTCATGGCGAGAGGAGCCGGGCCGGTCCTCCCCCAGGCTACCGCGCTAGAGTTGCTGCGCTGGAGAAAGCAGAAGAAGATAAAGTGGCATGGGGCGGTGGAACCGTACTCGAGTCTCACAACTGATCTGCAGTCTGTTCATACTTGGTTCTCACAGTGCAGCTGCTGACCCTGTTGAATCTAGTGTAGGAGAGAAACAAGTGAAGAAAGTTGAGAGGATTTGGAAGTTTGGTAAATCCAAATGCCTCCTCTGTATAGGAAGAAGCATGAAGCATTCACATGGTCTTGCACATGATTGAAGCGGATCTGTGTGAATCATCCTTTCTGATCCCATCCAGAGACATGGCAGTAGGTAGCCTTGTTCCTGCTTCAGGCTTTTCTGTTTTTCTTTTTTTTTTGTCTGTTCCTAGTGAAAGGAAACTTATTAGGGTCTGTTCGCCATTCCAACCGCATGAGAAGAATGCCATTGTGGTTGGTTCTCTTTAGCTATACTAATTGGTCGCTGCGGTCAGTGGGGAAGAAGGGTTTCCTCGCCAGCAACCGGCAGTGTCATGGCCTCCGATTGGTGGTGGTTCAGTGTGTTTTGCTTGCTGATGGTTTGAGCTGAAGCTAACCTCTCAGGGAAAAAAAGAGAGAGTAGAACATCTGAATGGTTTTTACTTGTGTTTTAGTACTGGGTAGAACCTTTTGGATGTTTGTTAGTTAGCAGTGTTTTATTTAGTAAGTTTGTTTACTTTGTTCCTGAACCTGCCCCTTTGCATCTCTCTATATTTAATCATGAGATGAAGGATGTTCTAGTGTTAAACAGATGGTGGATGTAACCTAATCCGAAACATCATTTTTTGAGTGTCATGGATTGAACTGTGTTTGTGATTGTCCTTGCAAGGAAGAAATGGAATGATTCAGCCTTTTTGCCACCGTTGATGTGCAAACAGTGGCACTGGCACCATCAGTGTGGTTCTCTCCAGGCCTGCTTGCGTTTTACTACTACTACTACTACTACTTTGCTCTGCAGTATGCTGGGTGAAGTAATGATCCCATCCCCCATCACTGTGATGGCACGGCTCCCATGTGGCGCTTCTATTGCAGTCTCCCCAGGTTGTGCCTGTGATTAGAGTGACACTGAGGACATCTCCCTGTGTATTGTAATCTGTAATAATGAGCAATGGCCTTTGGTTTGTAACCATGATGGTGTGCGGTGAGCTCCATTCCCTGTTCCCTCGCTGAGCCTGGCCTGGGGAATTGTTTGAAAGGAAGCCATGGCACCTTGCCCATTGGCATTGATGGTGTTGCACGCCCTGCCTTGGTGCCAGGAGTAGTTTTATTCGTCGGGCCGCGTGTTCTTCCTGGGAAGAAGGGACCAATGTCTACGCTACGCAGGAGAAATTCTAATGCTTTCTAGTCCACCACTGTACTCCTACTTGGGAACTCACAAACCAATCCTCTGCAAGGTCAAAATGCTTGTCTGAAGCTTTGCACTAGTGTTGCTGTCAGTCCAAGAGTTAGTGAAAGCTGAGTTCATCCACGGATGACTTTCTCTGTTTGTTTTTTTTTTCATCCAATCTTTCATGAGCACCCGTGCACAGCTAGCATCTAAGTATAAATAGACCCAGTGGCTAATTTAATTAATCCTGGAGCTGTATGTAGTATTTGTATTTTGAAGGTGACCCGGTCCCGGGCCTATCTATGTTCAGCTGGCACTGCCTTGCCTATGCAGCTATACTATGTGAATGTGAGCTGCAGATCAGAATTCAGAACAGACGATGCACATACTCCTACATACCAAATTTGAGTGCTGAGGGTTTCAGGTTATGATGCAGCAGGCTGAACAAGTTGTGCTGAGGGTCTCAGATCAATGTGCATGCTGGCCGGGATGGAGCTAGCGATCGAAAAGATGCCTCAATCTGAGGTCGTTTGATTTTACAGTGCAATAATGCAGCAAGCTAGGCTGCACCAAATTAAAGGCTAACAGGATTACAGCAAGTAAAGCTGCAAAGGGGTTGGTGATATCCATTAAAATATCTACTGTACTTAGCATCAGAAGGTGATGGTAGCTTCAAGCCCCAGTATGCTCCTATGTTCAAATCATTGCTGTAGCCTCCGCACGGTCACAGTTCAGAGAACTGTCGTCTGCAAGATGAGAACAGCAGCGTCCCTGATGGCCTAGTACAGTAATTCTACTGAGTAGTATTCATCTCATGATTCATCTGTCTGTCTGTCGAAATGGAAACAGTTCTAGCTCAGCTAAACTTTTTAAAATTTAATTTATACATGAAAATAATATAAAGGTTTATAATTAAGATAAAATGAAATACTACGAAAAACATAACTCAAGTCTGTTCTACTAAATATTTTTTTTTCTGACCTGGGAGTACTACTAGGCACCCAACAACAGCATTATGCAGCTTTCTGACCTGTTCCTCATCGTGGCTGAGGGCCACACATCGCAGTACTACTAACCCCTTTATAAGCAGACACTAACAGCCCATGATGGTGTTGTGCAGTCCGTCGTGTCATGTCATGCTGGAGCGTGATGCCAATTATACAAAGGAAGAGAAACCAGCGTACTTTTCCATTTCAGGAAGCTGGCCGGCTGGTGTGTCATGTGTGAAAGTGGAACTGAAAATGCATACTACTCCTTTCTGCTGCAACCCTGGAATGTGGAACTGAAAACTTTCTGGCAGCAGTAAAAAACAAAGTTGGAGTCGAAGCTAAGGAGCTCTCAAGGATGAATGAAGGAGAAGGATCGTAGAAGCTCAAGGCAGCCTCCTAGCCTCTCCTTGTCTGCCAAGCAGAGACAGTGGCCGGCCGGCGCAGTGAGCTTGTTTTTACAGATGGACCGTGCGCTGACAGTGCTGTCTGCTGCTCCAGGCACTGCAACTTCACTCAACCATGTGTTCGAGTTGCAGAACGGAGGTGCAGCTGCAGGCAGCAGAGCCGGATCGAGGGGTTGCCTGGAGTCGCGACTTGTAATCAACAACCTGAGAGGACCGCTCGCCTGACATTATTACAACAGGGGATTAATTAATCTACTGTTTTATGTGATAATGAAGACCACGAGTTAACTGACAGAGGTATCAACGCATCAAATGCATAGTACTCTTCTTCGTGTCCCGGTAGCCGCAGGTACGTACGTTTGCAGTCTGCTTCACTCTACCCTGTGTTCGAGTTTATTAGGACACTCCACTCCTCGTATATATTTTCTGTTTGCGCGAAGTGTATGCTAGTAAAGTGCACGATTCATGTGTTAGTATGTATACTTGCCTATGAGTAGGTAGATCATGCAAAGGTTGTTGTCAACACCTCACAGGGGTGTTGTTATAAGTTGAATTGGCTTATATATAGGCTCATATCTGGCGCTGGCTCTTAGCTTCTCCCCCAAATTAGTTATGTGTGTGTTTATGTAATTCCCGTCATTTGCTATCAATAACTACTGGTTTCAGATTAACTAGAAACTTGAGGTGTTGAGGAATACAAAGGTTATAGAAATTGGAAGCTAGTTGGTAAGTATATTTTAAAGGGACAATAACAATATTGTCATGATTTGTAAGGGACGTTTCAATCTGATCAGAAATAGGATATTTAACAGCTATCCTTATTTGATCAAATATGATAGAAAATTTCCGAACTATACAGTACTTTGGTGAAGCATATTTGTACTGTGTAATAGGGAGGCACGTCTTGCGGTTAATGAATTGAAGGATAACAGGATGACCTTTGGTGAAGCATTTCCATGTTTATATTGTGTAATAGGGAGACACGTCTTGCGGTTAATGAATTGAAGGATAACAGGATGACCACCTTTGAAGTAGCATCCAACATTGTCAATATTATAGCCATCTGTATTCAAGACGAACAACTTGGCCCACTCTTGAACATTGGCATTCCAATTGTAATAATGTGTATAAAGATTAATCCAATTGTTATGTTCATCTTAGTTGTAAGCATGAGCATGGATATTAATCCAATTGTTGTGAACTTCTTTAATTGTAATATATTCTTTCAGTATCTTATATTATTTACATTTATCTCATCAATGTAACACCCGTGTTTTTGCATCATGTTGAAAACCACTAAAAATTTGAGTTTTTTTTAAACTTCTTAACAAATTTCAACTTTGACAATTTATTTCATGCATTACCAAGTCAAAAATATATTTTGTAAAACCCTTACATCAAAATCCACCATTTGCATTTAGGAATGCTAGAATAATTGTTTCAGTGCTTGAATAATGAAATTTTGGAATGGTTTTTTTTTTTTTTTTTTTTTGACGAGAAAAAATGTTGGAATGGTTGAATATTTGTGAATGTGTGATTGCATGTTTGTTTGCTCTAGAATTTATTTGGCACTAAATAATTTTCCATTGAAATTCTCCACCCAAATAAGCCCTCCCTAGAACTAGTTAGCTCCAACCTATCAAAGTCTCCTTGAACTCAATTTGAAATCCACTCTTATATGTGCCTAGTTATGTTCTGAAAAATGAAAAGGGGTTTTTAATTGGGAAATGGGCTTATTCTCCCCTATCCCTCCCACTAGGCCGAGCTGTTGCGGCCCATCTCTTCCCTCCTCTCCGCAGGGTGGGGCCGGTGCCAGGCCTTCCGCCCAACAACTCAAAGCGCAGCAGCCAACATCCCTTCCCTTCCCTTCTTCCATTGACAAACTTTTTAGATGGAAGTGCTAACTTCTGTTCGTGGGAGCAGGAAAACATCATAGACCGAATTTTCTACCCTTCGAATTTTCAAAACCGTCAAATAATCCGCCTCCAAGCAGTTTTGGTTGGTGGTTTTGCTACAATGACAATGGTTTTATCTTTACAAGATTGAAATTTCCGTTTTATGTTTTTTTTTTGATTTACTATAATTTTTTAAAAATTCAGCGGAAATAAATAAAAAGACAAAGCAACCGTCAAACTTTTGAAAATTAAATTTATAAAATTAAATTTAAAAAATTAATATCAAAGGTTTTAAGATAAACTAAAAATACTATGAAAAACATAACTCAAGATTAATCAACAATACATGATGGTGTGCGCGCTGAGGGACAGACATCGCAGTGCAGAGCACTGTTAACCCTTTTATAAGCAGACACTAACAGCACATGATGGTGTGCGGGCGCGTTGTGCAGTCACGTCGTGTCATGTCATGTCAATTATACTCCCTCCGTTCCATAATACTTACAATTCTTTGACTCATATAAAGCGTGTTTGACCTCTCGTCTTATTCAACTTTTTTTTAATAAATATTACCACTTTTGTTATGACTTATTACATCACTAAAGATATTGTAATAACGTTTTGTTTGTTTTATAATTTATATAAAAAATTTGAATAAGACGAGCGATCAAACACGCTTTTATATGAAATCAAAGAATCAAGCAAAGTATTGTGGAACGGAGGGAGTAGAAGGAAGAGGAACCAGCGTACTTTTAGATTTCTGGAATGTTTGACGGTTGAAGATGTGGAGCTGAAATCTCTCTGGCAGCACGTACAAGTACGAAACAAAGTTGGAGTCCAAAGGTAAGGAGCTCTCAAGGAGGAGCAGAAGGCAGGCAGCCTTGGCCGTGTGTCTGTAGCTGTGACGGCAGGAGCAAGAGGCAGCTGCAAGAGCCAAACACAGACAGACAGACAGTGACCGGCGCAGCGCAGTTTTTTTTTTTTTTCAGCAACACCTAATATTATATTAAAAGAGTCAAATTACATAGCAGTCCTCAAAGTAGGACTGTGTTACATAGAGGTCCTGCGATATGTTAAAAATCCATTTCACGTGGCATTACTTGTTGGTCTACAAAATCATTCATTTTGCATGTTGTCATGCTAATTGGCCTACAAAATCATTCATTTTAGATGTTTGTCATGCTAATGGATAACTTGCATTAAGTTTTACGAGGTCATCCAAGAAGAGACTATGAGTCGATGAGCATCAATATTATGGACCGTAATGATTGGAATGACAAGCGAGTGCAAAGACACCATATAAATTTGCTTTGGGTGAGTGTGTGCTAATTGCATGCTCGTAAAGTAGATGATTCATGTGTTAGTATGTACTTGGCTATGAGTAGGTTGATCATGCAAGGTTGTCTACAACACATCGGTGGTGGTGTTATATAAGTTGTGGTTGGTTCATATATAAGCATAGTTATGCACACGAATCCGTAGTTGGTCTTGTTCTTAGCTTCTCATACCCTAATTACATACTAGTGTGCTTTATGTATTTCCTTTGTCAATCGTTATCAGTAACTAGTGGTTATGGATTAGCTAGCCAAGATGAGGTGTTGGAGGAATACAAAGGTTTTGTATAAGGAGCGATAATCTCTACCTAGTTCAAGAACAACCAAGGAAAATGGTATGAGCTAAAGTCTAATCCAGATCAAGTGATACATGTGATAGAAGATTCCACCCTACTACCTTTTGAAGATATCTTCTTCTTAGTTATATGGAGATTAATCCAAATAGTTGAGTACTTATCAATAGTATTGTCTTTATGTTCCTCAATCAACTTATTACTTATGCTTAACAATTATGTGAGATGGTCTTGCATTGCATTGTTCAATTATGTTATCTGAGCGATGCTACTTATTGCAAATGGTGAATATATAGTACTCCATTTTTCCTAAAATACGAAGGACCCAAGTTAAACCCTGTAAAATTTGACTATATAAAGATCCTAATGGATACAAATTTTTATTACTAGAACCTTGATTGAAATCAGGATTATAGAATCCGTTAGGATTCAGAAACTACCTCAATCATCTTACAATAATTTCAAAACCTTTCCCTCAAAAAAAAAAAAAAAAAAAAAAAAAAAACCTTTCCTCAAAAAAATAATTCCAAAACCTTACAAAGCAAGTGGAAGATGAACCTAGCCCTACAAATTGCAAGAAACACTTGTCGATATAAGTTCACTTATGCTGAAAATTCTCCCTAACTTTATCCATCACAACCAAAGTGAATAGCGCAATACAAACGAAAGTAGCAGCTTGAACACATACATACCGCCCCGAAGCAGAAGTGCTTCTCGCAACCATGTTAACATAGTAAGCTGGAGTACAAGCATGGCAAGCTTCTGCAGTTAATGTGCACAGTGAAAGACTAGCAGTGCAAAGACTTGTGTCTAGTTCGTGAAATGAAAATTTTTGGGAACTAAACACACCTGTGGTGCATTTCACACCCAGTAGAGACATGCAAGTCAAGAGTCTATTCTGTGCCTTGATCAGGGCCAGAGATACACCATGACTAGCCACCATTGTATTGAAAATGGATTATATATTTTGGGTGCCTTATTGTAGCATCTATTCTAAGTGTAATGCAGATTGCTTTTTTCAAACTATGTGTAGACAACAGTTGTCACCTGTGTAATAATTTACAAGAAAAAGGGTTTCAAAAGGACTCGTTTTTCTGGAGCAAACTGCATTTATGATGTCAGTGGCGTGGCGGACCCAGAGATTTTCTAGAGCCGTAGCGATTGATTAATCTACTACTGTTTTGTGTGATAATGAAGACCACGAGTTGCTGACCCCGGCCCGGACCCTGACTGACAGCGGCATCAAATGCATATGCAGGTCGTCGTCTTCGTGTAGCAATATAGCAGCAGGTACAGCTGCTTCTGCTTCACTCAACCTTGCTTTCGGAGGGCACTCCTAATGTCCTAATGCAATGGTATGACCAGGATAGGTCCCATACTCCTGTCCTAAACATAATACAAATCTCGCTTTTTAAGAAATCAAATATTTTTTAACTTTGGTTAAATATATAAAGAAACACATTGTGATACTGAATAAGTAATAATCCTCACAAAAATAGCATTATTGGATTAATTATAAACTGTTTGTGATAATAAGCCTATAAACTTGGTCAAACTTACCGAAGTGGCCAAAATTCGACTTCACCAACATTCGACGCATCCTGGACCTCGCTTCACGGGCGTGTCGGGCCGCCCATTCTCTGCACTTAGCAATGGTTGACGCGGTCCACCAGGTGTTCCCTTGTAAGATCTAGGAATTCCTGACCGGATGCTTGGGCGCATTGCTGGCGCTGTCCAGGATCATCCGTAGTGAAGAACAACGGCTTGTCGATTCGGTTGCGGCCCACGTTCCAACGTGGAAGGGCGGGCTCCTCACCCATGTTGGCCGCACGACCTTGATCCAAACGTCCCTCTCCGCCATCTCAGTGCACGTCTCCATCTAATGCAGCCTATCAGGATGGGCCATTCACGCGATCGACCAATGACGGCAGGCGTTCCTTTGGGCACAGTCCGAGTCCATCTCGGGCAGGCGATGCAGGATCGCCTGGCCGCTGGTGGGCAGGGTCCGACTCCATCTCGGGCAAGCGATGCAGGATCGCCTGGCTGCTGGTGTGCTCGCCGAAGGATAATGGTGGCCTTGGCATCCCCGATGTGATGATCCTCAGGTGCGCGTTGCACTTAAGGTGGGACTGGCTTCGCCGGTCCAAACCGGACTCCGCCTGGGTGTAGCTGCCATCTGACCCGGATCGAAGGGTCTCCTCCATGTTCAGCACATTAATCACTGTGGAGGTTGGCGATGGCGTCTCCACATGATTATGGATGGACACATGGGTACCTGATGGGGCCATTCCCACCTCCGCTCCCAACTTGTTCAAGGTTGTGGACCGCCTTGGGAGTTCGGTTAAAGACTTTATCGCCAACCATCGCCGGGTGGGCAACATCATCGGAGTGCATATCGCTCCCGTACTCTAGGAGTACGTTCAGCTCTGGGCAAGGCTCCGCAAGGTTCAACTGCAACCATTGGAGTTAGATCGCTTTGTGTGTGGCCCTGGTTGGCCGATGGCCATTCTACCGCTCGGCATAAATGGCGTACTTTGTGGGCTGGAGCTGCATGGCGGGTGCAAGGGAACTCTAGCATGCAGTAGTTCACTAGTTTGTCCCAAGGTGAAATTCTTCCTTGGGCTCGCGTTACACGGTCATCTTTGGACAACCAAGTGAAACAGAGCTTGACGAGATGACAGATCACCTCCTTACCTCATGTCTTTTCACCCACGAAGTTTGGGTGTGGATGTTGCCCTCCCTACTAGACTCCTTTTTCGCACCCCTACAGCCGAAGTACTCAGGCCTCATTGTCGTAGGCCCTTCATCGAAACTTTGACTCGCTTGTGCTCCTAGTGTCCTGGTGCTTGTGGAAGGAGAGGAATCGCCGCACTTTCAACGAGAAGTCCTTGAGGGCGACGGAGCTGCTCAGCCACATCCTTAACGAAGCAAACATCTCGATAGGGGCAGGCTTCAGGCGCCTAGCGCAACTCACATCGTTGGGGTCGTAGTCTTCTCCCATGTCCGCTCCTCTCCGTCGTGCAATTAGTTATTTTACCGGTACAACCTTCTACCCCCATCATTGATTGGTGGTGCCTTCTGTTATGTGTTTCCTCCTGGATTGCAACGAGTCTATAAAATCTCGCAATCCCACTTAATGAAGAACGTGGCAATGCACGTTTTTGAAAAAAAAAAAACATATGTTTCAAATATAAAATTGTATTCATTTTAGGATGGAAGGAGTTTTTTTTTTGCCACATAGGATATTTTGCTGATGTGGTAACAACAATAAAATCAGATAAAATCTATAGGAAACCGGGTCTTGTACAAGAAACTAGGTCTTACCAAAAACAAATTTCAAGAAACTACATGAAATATATTATAATGTGCATAGCAAATACCAAAACTGGAATACGGGAGTGAGGCAGAAGAACTAATACCACACACAACACTCTATTAATTTTTTTTTTTTTTTGAGAATTACACAAGTACAACGCAGACACTCACAACACGCACGCACACTCACCCCTATGAACACACACGTCACGCAAACCCTACCCCTATGAGCACCTCCGAAGGACCTGGGCAACCGGCAGATCTGAGATTCTCGAAGTCACCGTAGGCGCCTCGTCGTCGACGGAACGCCGCTACCACTTAATGCACAACGCCGATAAATCCTGGGAAAATCCCAAGAAAGGTGCGAGCACCAGGATTTGAACCCCGGTGGGTAGCGTCCCACTGGACCGTCCTACCATTGGACTACAAGCCAATTAAGCTTAACACTCTATTAATTTAATGGCTTTAACTAATAGTGGCAGTACAACTAGTAGTGATAGATGGACTATCTGTCACAGCACAGGCCCGCCCGCCCGGAGGGGGCTAGGGCGCCCAGCCGCCAGGCCCCTAGGATAGAGGGGCGTGTGCCGGCCAGGGCTGTCGCCGCCCGCCACCACCACCTCCGTCATCCATGTCATCGTCGTCTTGGATTAGGATTAGGACTTTTGGTGTGCAGGAGATATTCCAATCTATATGGAAATCTCTTATTAGGAAAAGAATAAGATATTGCTTGAGATACAAGTCCCATAAAGGGCTATATAAACAAGAAAGATGTAATCTTTAGGGGCGAGCAAATAAAGAAATATTCCCTGCTGCTGCTCCCTACTCCCAAGCACCGCCGCCCCCATCGAAGGCGGCTGTGACACTATCACTAGCAGTTCGTGGTTTGAACCGCAAGTACTGATAAACAGTTTTTAACAAAAAAATCATAACTTTTTAATAATTTCTCGGATCAACATAAAGTTTATATCAATTTTTTTTAGAAAAGGGAATATATTAATATCCCAACTTCCACATCGACTAGTGTATATGACTGTTCATTAGTAAACAAAAGTCCAAGGAATCTCAAACACAAAGTTTTGAGTCATAAAGACAATAAAGTTTTCAAAAAAAAAAAAAGAGACTAAAGAGGAATTCTATTGCTAAATCATCAGCCGTGACTAGCAAAACACATTCATCGTGGCCGTCTCAATAGTTCTACAACCCGCCCTTCATGTAATGGCGATTTTTTCTCCTTCTGAAGTAAGGTTGGTCTATCAAAATTGTAGAGTTCAAAGATTTCTAAAAAATTATAGTTGACAACATTTTAATTTGAAATTGTTTATATATTCAAATAGTCAATATAAGTTGGTGGATCGGACTTGAAATGGTTAACAATAGCTAACACGGAGATAAAATAAAAATATACAATTTGAGATTCGGAACTATGAAGTTAAAAGTATAGCATTAGTTGCAGTCACAAGTCGCATAGCTTAGTTGATATGGACGCTCGAGAGAAAATAAACATTAATCTCTTGAGTTCGAATCTTGAAAATGCATAGTTCCGTAGCCACTAATACGTAGCAGTGAAGATGATCAGCGAGAAAGACGATTGAAGGAGTTTGTTTTGTAGCCACATTAATTAGACATTGTGCATTGTGAACTATAGTTTTTTAGGTAGTGTTTGTATAATACGGCATGTCATAAAACTACTAAATAGTTTGTTCATCCGGACCACCCCTAGTAATTCTTCCAATCACAATTATATGAGTTTTTTTACGATGGTTGCTGAAAAATAGATGGCTCACGATGCCCGATCCGACGGTTAAAAAGACAAAAGAATCAAGAGGAACCAATTTTAGAGGCACGGGGAGGGCACTAAGTGTGTATTAAATGGTGGGCCTATATGCACGAGGTGCATACTAAAATTGACATAAAAAATTAAATTGTATACCTACTAATAAAGAGAGATTTCCGTCCTCCACCCAAAAATTTCATCCAGCCTTCTAGAAGCGCCTTGGCTGCCGGACTCGGCCTCCACATTAGAATTGCACAAAATTGTTTCCGATGGAGACTTCATCACGTATTGGATTCGACTCAATATCACAGCCATAAACAAACTCCAAAGCCTTTTCAAAGTCGGGCCAAAATCACAGCCATAAACAAATCAAGACCAAAACAAAATAAGAGAGGCAAGATGAATCCCAAATCGGACTAGATCAGAGTCACCAATTGGATTGGAGTCGAATCGAACGAGCTCATATAAGGACAGCGCGCAGGCTCGGACCTTTCAACCCTGAATGCGTGGCGAGCCTTGGCAGGTGCGACGCCAAGGCGGAGTTCCAATCTGATGCCGCCGGCACGTCCATACCGAGCCCCCAAGCTGCCGCTGGGACGACTGTGTCGAACCTCGGCGTTGTCGCTGGGACGGCCAAATTAGCGAGCCACGCTACAACCAGGACGGTCGCGCTGACTTGCGCGCTACCCGCTGTAGTGGCCGCTTCGAGACGTCGAGTGCCGTCGGGCAGGAAGAAGATGGCCGCGCGCCGTTGGGTAAGGAGAGGACACCACAAACAGGAATCGCGGATAGCCGAGCACTAGCTTAGCGGGTGTGACGGCTATGATAGATGTCGTCGGGGAAGATACGATGTGGCTCGAAAAGAAACAGAGTGGACGAGAAGCTCTTCTTTTCCTCTTTATTATTGTTTTTTTTCAATCACGGTGCTGCCGGCGGCTTGTGTGGTGCTCCTAGAGCAGTGGAAAAATGCACTGTGATGGTTACTCTTTTACACATTGGATCCCATATAAAGGTAAAAAGATCATACACCCTGATAGGTGCAGTTTTTTTTTTTTTTGACAAATTTTGGACTCTTTGCATTTTTTTTATAATGCATAACAATGCATAGGTATACTAGCTATTTTTTTATCAGTAAAATCGTTTCAATAATCCTATATATTTTTTAGCATGTATGAGTTATAAAGCAGTGTGATCGAAATATAATCTTCTCACAACAAATCAGCCCGTCTTATCCACCAAAGGAACAATTAATGTTTTTTACTGTCACAACAAATAGCATCAGTCAGCTTATCAGGTTGTAGAAATCACCAGCCGAACATGGTCATGTTTAATGTGTAAGAACAACATGTCAAGGCATGAAATAAACGTCTGGTTATAAGATGCCAGATCGTTGAATTTTCAAACTCCAAATCATCCAGTTATCGAGCCTAACCCGTTGCAATGCACGGGAATTTTTTCTAGTAACTCTAATTTTTGAAATTTATTTATGAAATTAAGGGTAGTATGGAAAATGTATAATATGATTATAATGTTTGGGGTACTATATGGATGATTAAAGTTATATGGTCCGTGAAACCTATTATTTGGACACCGACACACACTTGTCTTCTCTCCAACAAAACTCCCGTGCCGCGCCCGGCGCCGGAGGAGGTCGGTCGGCCCCGAGGCGCGGCTCGCAGTGGCCCCTCGAGCCCATTGACGCCGCAGTGGCTCTAAAGCCATGGCGCTCACTCACGGAGCAGCAGCTGCGATGGCGACCTTCGGGCGCGATGGCGGTGGCCTGTCCCGAGAGCTGTGCCACAAAGACGCTGGCGGTGCAGCCCAGGGCGGAGCACGCCGCACGCCCGAACGAAGAGAAGAGAGTGGTGAGGGCAAACCCGGTGTGGTGGGTGCTAGCTCGTCGCCGGGCGGCAAAGGGTCCGACAGAGACCTGGTTCAGCTACGAGTAAAAGCAGCGGCGGCTGGCTCAAGTTCGAAATGGTCGAACCCGACCACGTTCCGCCCTGGCTCATTGGACTTGGTTGAGCCAGTCCATGGCGGACGGCGGCCACATCTGCCCGCGAGCCATTGCTCACAACCTCACCTCGCCGCCTTTTTCCAAGACCTCCGATGCCGAGTCCGGCCGTCGTCCTCGATGTTCTCCCCCGTCGCCTCGCCGCTCCGTCGTCGAGCAAGTATTATAATACGGGGTCACGGGGCATGTAAGGATCTTTACGACCTACTTCTCCGGCCCACCAGTATAATGAGAAATTTCTAAATTTAACCCGTCATTGGCATGCCCCGTATAATATGACCCGAATTCGTCGGCCTTTTGAAATATGACCCGGTCACGCGAATTGCTTTGAAATTTGACCATCTCGGATTTTTGCCAATTTCTAAAATTCTTGGAATTATCTTCCACTGTTTATACAAGGGAAAAGACTCATATGCCCTTCTGCAATTTTCTCTTGTTCGCTCGTTCAACGTAACGACGAAAAAAGACCGTGGCTTTACGTTTAAGCGCGTCCGCACGACCGCGACGAGACAACGCCGTCCCGGACGCAGACCGCCGCCGCCCGACCGCCGCAGTGAGTCCTCCCCGTGCTCCCCCCCCCTGCGCCTCCTCATCCTCTCGGCCCCTGACTTCTCATCTTCTCTCTGCACTGTTGCTAGGGTTCAGCAGCCGCAGTTCCGGCAGTCTTGCAGCGCGTAGGCCGCCTCCAGGCCAGCGGGTGAAGGTGTCGGCGGTTGTAAGGGTCCCGTTGCTCTGCTATACTTGCTCCATGGCTGACCCAGGGTAAGAGCTCCTATCTCCTCCCTTTGTTGCATAATTAGCTAGGGTTCCTGTTGATTTTGGGGGCACAATCTAAATTGTGTCTCTTTTATTTTTTGTTGGTACCCGGTAGAATCGATTTGGATCCGGATGGGGAATTTAGTTGGGGTGTTCAGTTTACTTCGTACACAGCTTTGTTGGATGTTGGCCATTACAATGTACAAGAACAAGGAAGAGGTAAATCTATTACAATGTACACAGTGTCCTAATTGCTTGGGTCTTGGCCATAGGAGTAACTCTCCAAAATGCCCTCTCAATGGAACAAAGAAGAGGTAAATCTATTTGCCTAATTGCTGAATATTTGGTGTATATTTTGTACTCATCTCATGTTTTCATGTACAGGAAAAGTCGAGCCAAGAAAGGGAAGGTAGGGAGGCCCCCTGGTAGTCCATCTAAAAGGCTGAAGGTTGTCCAGCAAGAAGGAGAAGGCACGAGTGAAATCAACACTAGTCCTGGACCTGTAACAAGGTGATTCCTGAAAACTAAAATCAACACTACTCTCTTTTAACCTACTGCAATTAACTTTTTTATTTTTTAGCCAATTGGAACTAACAATGGGGGAACTTGGAGAGACAAATGAAATCACTACAAGCCCTAGAGCAGTTACACTAAGGTAAATGTCTTCTCCTTTATGTGACATGTGTGTGAATCTTATCTCATGTACTCAAACATTCCATTTACCTATGATATATAGGCAAACTGGAGAAGAGCCAAGTAATGCAATAACCACTCCAAGGAGTAGTCAAACTAGACAAGAGCCAAGTAATGCAATGACCCCTCCAAGGAGGAGTCCAAGGTTCAAGATTGGTGCTGTCAAGAAAAAGCTCACTCCAAGGAAGGGGAAGAAGATGGATGGTTGAATAAAATTTCTCCGATGTCATGAGAATGTTGTCTGCTTCATTTAGATTCCCGGCCTTCTTTTGTGTATGTGAACTTGTAGTGCTAAATTGGCTGGATGAATGTCTCTTTTGCATTTTGATGGTTGTCAAAATATTGTTGCAAAATATATGTGCAAACAGAGGGCTTGGGGGCATACAGAATGTGTCCAGGAGAGCCTACGAGGTGTCCAGGATGGCTTGGAGGCGTACAGGAGGTGTCCAGGCCATGTCTAATGATAGAAGGGTAGAGAGGTCATTTTCCCTAGCTCAAACAGTGGAAAAATACCCCCAGGATTCAAGAAAACGCGAAAAATCCGGGATGGTCAAATTTCAAAGCAATTCGCGTGACCCGGGTCATATTTCAAAAGGCCGACGAATTCCGGGTCATATTATACGGGGCATGCCAATGACGGGTTAAATTTAGAAATTTCTCCTGTACAATGGTTAAGTCTTCAGCATTTAATAATGGGCCCAGTTGTCTGTCTCACAAAGTTTCTTGGTTCCTGTGTCTAAGCCGGCCAGAAGCTTACAGCCTTCTATAATATAATACTTGCTCAAGGACCGAAACGGGCACCGACGGGGGGTGAATGGGAGCCTCGATTTTCCTTTTCAATTTCGGGTCATCGGCTCAACCCCCAACCTCAAAAAGCAAACGCAAACAGAGACGAGTAACACACGTGCAAGGTGTCACGAGCAAAGAGAGCACTAAGATGTCCACGACCCAAATGATTGGGTGGATGTTCCCTAGGAACACAAATGACACCTCAAACTATCGCACACCGCGACCAACGAGCAAAAGATCGAACCGAGGATCGAAAAAGAATCACTTTCGACTTCTATAGAGAAGAAGTGAGTTCTCAAAACTAAAATACCAACGCCAACTTGTATGCTGGAGTACTTAGAAGAATTCCTCGGATCAATAGAATGTCATCGCATAAATCGAATCTCAAATCGAAGCACAAGTGAATAAACCGTTGATTAAAAAGCAGGAGAGAAAATCCAAATCCAACACACGGCACTCAAGCTTTGAATATGCAATGATTTATCCTGTAGCTTGAAAGTGACATGTCAAAAGAATTTGCAAAACAAATCTCGGACAAGCTAGCTTAGCATTTGGTTGACTTCACAAGAATAAAGGCTCAAGCTGCTGCTGGATATCAGTTTCTGCCAACACACATGAATAAACAAAACAACTAGCACAAGCTGGAGAAAGAGAATGAATAAGTGATCAAAGGACAGCCCTGTAGCTTGAAAAGATAAATCAAGATTTAGAAGGGCAAATCACAAACAGGCTGCACAAATGAAACTTGCCCAAGGACAAAGCTTGTGCCTGCACTCCTAGCTGAAAGAGAATGAACGCAAGCTGAAAATCTTGCTGGACAGCATGCCTCAACTTTGAACCTGCAGAGACTAATCACAGAACGGCAAGCAAGAATATATGCATGTCGTGAAAACTACTCTAGCAAAGCAATATAGATTCATGCTCCCATGATTAAGTAATGATTGTCAGAAATACTAATTCATGGATGCATAATAATAGAACTTGCCGATCAATCCTGCTGTGCGTTCGAGTAAACTGCAGAGAGGAAGCTGACGAGCTGAAGCAGTCCTGATGTGACCGAATCCCCACGAACACCTGCCTTGCCGACCAACTCTGTTACCTGCTCGAGCTGTTGACGAGGGACAGCGTGGCCTTGACTGCGAATTGGAACGAGCGCTTGCAGGAGGACGGTGAGCACCCTGCGCTGATCTGTGCAGCAACGAAGAAGTCTGGAGAGTACAGGTCTGCTTGTACTCAATCAATCACACCAAATCGCCGCTCTCACCTGGCCACGAGCGCTAAGAACAAAAAGCGTCGGGCACGAACAGAGAGGAACAGCAGCGAACAGAAAAACGCCTCACACTCAAATCGAACCAAATCCGACTCAAGACTCTATGAATCGAAGCCAAAATTCGACCAGCTGAAGAATACCTAGCTACGAACTAATCCCCAAAAATCGCTGCTCGAAACGCACCCAATCTCCGGCAAAATCAGATCGTGGCCTAGAACGAAAAAGGGAAAAACGAAGAACGCGGTGAACGAAAATCACAGCACAAAAAGTGACGAAGCCCGCAGGCATGAGGCAGGATTGGGGCTGCCCTTCCCCTCAAAAATCACCACAAAATCTCCACAAATTTGTTCTTGGACCTCTAAACAAGAACCCTAAAAAATGGGGGAAAATAAAAACGAAAATGAGAGAGGCAAAGAGGAGAGGATGGCTGCCATCCTCTATATATGGTCCTTATTTCTCATCCCTATTTTTGCCCTCCGATATATATGAGCCAAACCACTAACCCTAGGGCTATTTTGGTCGACTCGGATATTTTTCGATCCGACGGCCACCGCGCCTCTTCATCGGTAGCCTTGCATCCACGCAACCTCCCCGATGCCGCCACGCGCCGCCCTTCCGTCCACCGGAACACCTCGGGTTTTGAGGCCCAAACCCGCGAAACCCGCGCCCGTGGTTTTGAGGCCCAAACCACGAAAACCCGCGCCGATGGTTTTGAGGGCAAACCACCAAACCTCCTCGACACGTGTCATCGCTGCCTTGACCGCCCGAAGTCGCCAAGTCATCCGAGCTCCCCGCTACGCGCTCGCACGCCGCCGCCCGTCTTGACCCGATCGACACGGTCCCGCCACGCCCTCTTGCATCCGCCGATGTCCCGGATATGTCGACCACCATGGCTAGCCGCCCGGCGATCCGTCCCTCGGTCCAAGCCTCACGTCCGTCCCTTCACCTCCATGGTCCGTCCGGCCCGGACGCCCTCCTTGGCCCCTTCACCTCGCCGTCGGCTACCATCTCCGAGCTCCACACCGCGCACAACACGAACCAAGAGATACGCCTTCGACACACTCCACGTATGCCGTGAACATAGCCAAAGCATAAAAGATAAAATGAAAATAGAAAAAAAGAATGTTGACCGCTGACAATCACTCAATCACAAAACTAAACACATGTCACCTAAATCAACCATGTGTTCGCAATCTCCCCCTTGATGAGTGCATTGTCAACATTCAACACAAAGACGTAAGAAGGTAGAAGATAGCACATCCAAGTGAACAAAAGCTAGACAAAAGCTAAGACAAATTCACCGGATAGCAAACATGGAGCAAAAACTTGGTTCCCAAAGACATGGGCAAAAGGCTCGACACAACCAAGCTAACCAAAACGGCTAGTCCTCAAGAAGAGGTAGAAAAGGCTCAACACCACTAGCACAGCTCCAAACCAATTTCTTTCACACACAAAATAGCTAGACCCTCAAGACGGAGGCAAAGGCTCAACACATCTAGCTCAAAGTGCTACTCCCCTAGACAAATGCGCCACTTCTTTTGTATCTTTCTCCCCCTTGTTGGCAAATGCACTAATCAAGCTATGAAATGCATGAAAATGCAATGAGGGAGCTTCAAGTTTATAGCAATCCAAATGAGAAGATGCTCTAGGTAGTGTCATGGCAACAAAATCAAGTGCTTAACACGGTGCTCAAACTGATCAAGAGATATGAAATATGACTTGAAAGCATTTTGATTCAGTTTTAAGCATTTCAGAAAAGGTGTCCACCACAAAGAATAGCACATAGCACAAGTAAGCTGGAAATCTACCAAGTGCTACACAAGTATATCAAGTGAACTACCCCAAGCAACGTTTATACATCATGCAAAAATAGAGCCAACACTTGTCAAATTTTTAAAGTTATCGGAGTTGCAGCGGTTACAAGCATTGGACAAAGCATGAGTGCGAGTGGTTATCCACAACCGTCAGCCTTACTAATCAACCATGTCAAGCCTATGCGTGTGAGCAATCGAAGCTTAAGACAATGGTGCGGGTCAAACACTACCAAGCCCAGGTTCAACTCAAGTGCAATGAGCGGCGGTCCCAAGACTTGGATGTGGGACTAAGTATGGACCCATCTCGATCTTTTTCATACACTTAGCTTAAATTTCAGATTTTATCGATAAAAGCATGTGATCATCTAAGCAAGTGTATAACTCGATGAATGAGACATAGTCACCTAGCATACATGATAAGCACAAAGGATCTCAACAACTTAAACATGCTAGGAACTATCTCAATGGTGAACATTTTGCAAGATTCATCGTTGTTAAGCAAGTTCACATGAAAAAACTTTTGCTCATAACATATATCAATTAAGCGAAAAGAGCACAAGCCGTAGCACCAACATGTAAATATTACACTAAACGAGCATAATCTCATTGTGATCAATATAAACAAGAAGCTCAAAAATGCAATAGTGTACATGATGGATGCAATATGATACAAGATGATGCACAAATCAAAACAAACCTAAAGCTGTAACTGTACATCAACTACAAAACTACCCCTCAAAAAGGATAGCAAAACTCCCAACTCCCCCTCAACCAAAGACACCTAGCAAAAGAAAACTAGGATACAAAATGGCACAAAGGCTAGCATGGCATATAATACACAAGATAACACATGCTATAAAGGATATAAAAGCATGATACAAGTATAATACATGCAAGCAATATACAAGTGAGCAAATGAACAACCATCTCATACCATGAGGAGGGAAATCATGAATGTACAAGGCATGAGTGTATATGATAGCTCACAGACTGTGTGTAGGTGTCACAATAAGGCACATGCCTCTTGGAGGCCATCAAAGTGGTGTAGACAACCATCAAGTCTTGATCACACCACGACAAAGAATCAAGTTCCACCAAGCACGTGTTCTCCACCCCATGTCCTCATACCTACACATGAGAGGACAAAGAAACCCAAGTCTTGGATCCCGAAGGGTTAACAAGCATAAACTTGAGAACCCAAGACTTAGTCACCTGCATCATTAGAAAAACATGGGATGGGCAAATGGCACAACACTGGGGTTAGTAAACTTGGAAGAATACCAGTGTTGACCATCTTGCCCAAGATAGGCGTTAGGCAAAAGCAAACATCCCACGACCCTTCTTCCCAACTGCTCACCACGCACAACAAAGCGTGGAGCACTCCTCATGTCAAACTCAAAGCTCCCAAAGCGAGGATCAACATCCACTCGCGAGCACGACCACCACAGGTCTCACAAACCGTGGCCTAGTCCTCTCGAGGCCTCCTACCTCCCTCGGCCTAGCAAACCGCCTCCTCTGAACCGACTGCACACCCCTCTCATACATGCCAAGTGGTGGATGATACAAGTCATGGTTCTCAAACTCAACTTGACGCCTAACATCCCTCTTCCTCCTAAAGCAAAACTCAAACAAGTGACCATCTCTCTGGCAGTACTCACAGTGATACCTCACCTCTCTCTTGGGTGATTGTTGGTTCACTCTCTTGGGTGGATGGTTCACTCTTGTTGTGGCCTTAGCTCTAGGAAGGGTTTCCTCAGGGATCTTGGGCAAAGTGTCAAGTGGGTTCCTGAGGTGGTTTGGTTTAGGAAGCCACACTTGTTTGGGAGGTGGAGTCTTTGGGGTCTCTTGGAGAATGCCATCTTGCACAATGGGCTTGGTAGGCTCAGGTGGGGTGATCTTGGTCAATTTGGGAGTGTTTGTTGGTTTCTCGCTCGAGCTCAAACCACTACCTTGACCAACCTTTCCATAGATAACTTCACCCTTCCCACCTATAGCAAAGCCTAATCCCGATGTGTCGGCCCCCCTTTGAACCGACTCATCATCATGCCAAGCCGTGGCTCTCCACTAGACACCCAACTCAAGACAGAGCGAAGGTACTTATTCTCCTCTTCGACTCTCCCCTTGTCATGCCTACAAGACATGAGCTCCAACTCCAAAGCCTCGCACTTAGCACACTTCAAAGACGGTGCTATCCGAGTTGGCCTTCTCAAGCACAAAGTTTCTTGGCAGCCTTCTCTCGCAACTCGGATCGCAAAGTCCGGACAAGACTTGCACGCACTCAACAAAGACAGGCTTAGACTTCAGATCAACATGCTCATCTAGCAAAGCGTAAATATTTGGATTGCAAAGACATGATGCTAGACATATGCATGGCACAAGCGTCACACTCCGTCTCATCGGAGACATCAACAGGCTTCCTAAGCGGCTCTATCTCGCCTCATAGCCATCTCCCACTTCTCCTTGTACTCCTTTCTCTCCCTAGCGGCTCGCTTAAGCAACTTCTCTTGACACACAAGCGCATCGCCCAAAGAGTCAACCTCATCGAGAGAGATTCGATTGTAGGAGGTACCTCGGGGGAAGAAGAGTCGCCGCCGTGTGGCTTTGGCGTCGCCGGTCACCGCTCCATCGAGGGCCATGGTGCGAAGCCCCGGGCTTGGAGTCGGTGAAGAAGCAAAGTCCATTCAGCTTGTCCTCAACCTTGCGCCGGACTCCTCATCGCTGAGGAAGATTGCCCGTCCGAAGAGTCGTTGTCGAGGTCGCCGAGGGAGGCAAGGAAGGCGTGCTTGTGCTCCTTGGCACGCTTGAGGTACTTCTTCTTGATCGCCTCCTTGTCGAATCCCTTCTTGGACTTGTACTTGCCGGAGGTGTGCTCGCGCTGTCCTTGCGCTTGTCGGAGTCGTACTTGTTGGAGTAGTACTTCTCGCCGGAGTACTTGTCCTTGTTCTTCTTGGGACATGCGGCGGCGGTGGTCCGGATCTCCGCACTCGAAGCATCCGCCCTTGGATGGGCCGCCACGCCCGACGGTTCAAGCGGTTGTTGTGGAACCGCGAGAATCGGCCGATGACTAGCGCAAGCTCATCATCCCCAAGGCTCTCCATCCGCTCCTCTCATCACGCATACACCAAGGAAGACAAGGCGAAAGAAATGCGGATGGGTTAGCGTAAGAACCGGAACCGCCCTTACCGAGAGATGAGTGCAACGTTCGGGCGCGAAGGGTTCTTGAGCTTCGCCGGATCCGGGCCTCGATCTTGGAAGACTTGAGCTTGCTTGTAGAGCTCATCGGGTGTGAGGGTGTCGTCGTAGTTGGCGGACTCCATGATCGCGGACACCTTCACATCCCACACCTTCCGATCCGGCGTACAAGAGCCGCATCGCCTTCTGCGTGCTCGTCAAGCCTCCGACGACGGCTTGTTCGCCCGGCTTGTTGCGGTCGTCCGAAACCTAGCAAAGAGAGAATCGATGGACTCGCCATCAAGTTGGATTAGGTTGTTGTACTCTCTCTTGTAGGTCTCATATAGGCGGGCCTTGACTTGTGGGGTTCCCTCGTGGTAGCTCTCTAGTGTCTTCCACACCTCACGAGCGGTCCGACAAGTGGCAACTCTCTCAAACTCGGTGTCTTTGAGGCTAGAGAACAAGACGCTCCTCGCTCGGTTGTTGGCATTGTGTCGGGCTATTTGTTCCTCACCCACTCGGCGGTTAGCACTTGGTAGTTCTCATCCTCGACAATCTCCCACACTCTCCAATCCATCCCCATAAGATGTGCTTGCATCTTAATCTTCCAATAGGGATAGTTGGTGCCATCGAACTCCGGAGGCTTGCCACCATAGTGACCAAACCTCTCCATGTCGCCTTCTCATGGATCATCACGGACCGATTAAGGTGGATATGATCCTTAACCGCTCCGATACCAATTGAAGGACCGAAACGGCGACCGTAGGGGGTGAATGGGAGCCTCGATTTTCCTTTTCAATTTCGGGTCATCGGCTCAACCCCCAACCTCAAAAGCAAACGCAAAGCAGAGAGGCGAGTAACACACGTGCAAGGTGTCACGAGCAAAGAGAGCACTAAGATGTCCACGACCCAAATGATTGGGTGGATGTTCCCTAGAACACAAATGACACCTCAAACTATCGCACACCGACCAACGAGCAAAGATCGAACCGAGGGATCGAAAAAGAATCACTTTCGACTTCTATAGAGAAGAAGTGAGTTCTCAAAACTAAAATACCAACGCCAACTTGTGGCGAGAGTACTTAGAAGAATTCCTCGGATCAATAGAATGTCATCGCATAAATCGAATCTCAAATCGAAGCACAAGTGAATAAACCGTTGATTAAAAAGCAGGAGAGAAAATCCAAATCCAACACACGGCACTCAAGCTTTGAATATGCAATGATTTATCCTGTAGCTTGAAAGTGACATGTCAAAAGAATTTGCAAAACAAATCTCGGACAAGCTAGCTTAGCATTTGGTTGACTTCACAAGAATAAAGGCTCAAGCTGCTGCTGGATATCAGTTTCTGCCAACACACATGAATAAACAAAACAACTAGCACAAGCTGGAGAAAGAGAATGAATAAGTGATCAAAGGACAGCCCTGTAGCTTGAAAAGATAAATCAAGATTTAGAAGGGCAAATCACAAACAGGCTGCACAAATGAAACTTGCCCAAGGACAAAGCTTGTGCCTGCACTCCTAGCTGAAAGAGAATGAACGCAAGCTGAAAATCTTGCTGGACAGCATGCCTCAACTTTGAACCTGCAGAGACTAATCACAGAACGGCAAGCAAGAATATATGCATGTCGTGAAAACTACTCTAGCAAAGCAATATAGATTCATGCTCCCATGATTAAGTAATGATTGTCAGAAATACTAATTCATGGATGCATAATAATAGAACTTGCCGATCAATCCTGCTGTGCGTTCGAGTAAACTGCAGAGAGGAAGCTGACGAGCTGAAGCAGTCCTGATGTGACCGAATCCCCACGAACACCTGCCTTGCCGACCAACTCTGTTACCTGCTCGAGCTGTTGACGAGGGACAGCGTGGCCTTGACTGCGAATTGGAACGAGCGCTTGCAGGAGGACGGTGAGCACCCTGCGCTGATCTGTGCAGCAACGAAGAAGTCTGGAGAGTACAGGTCCTGCTTGTACTCAATCAATCACACCAAATCGCCGCTCTCACCTGGCCACGAGCGCTAAGAACAAAAAGCGTCGGGCACGAACAGAGAGGAACAGCTGCGAACAGAAAAACGCCTCACACTCAAATCGAACCAAATCCGACTCAAGACTCTATGAATCGAAGCCAAAATTCGACCAGCTGAAGAATACCTAGCTACGAACTAATCCCCAAAAAATCGCTGCTCGAAACGCACCCAATCTCCGGCAAAATCAGATCGTGGCCTAGAAAAAAAAAGGGGAAAAACGAAGAACGCAGTGAACGAAAATCACAAAGACAAAAAGTGACGAAGCCCCGAGGGCACGAGGGCAGGATTGGGGCTGCCCTTCCCCAAAAAAATCACCACAAAATCTCCACAAATTTGTTCTTGGACCTCTAAACAAGAACCCTAAAAAAATGGGGAAAATAAAAACGAAAATGAGAATGAGGCAAAGAGGGAGGATGGCTGCCATCCTCTATATATGGTCCTTATTTCTCATCCCTATTTTGCCCTCCGATATATATGAGCCAAACCACTAACCCTAGGGCTATTTTGGTCGACTCTGGATATTTTTCGATCCGACGGCCACCGCGCCTCTTCATCGGTAGCCTTGCATCCACGCAACCTCCCCGATGCCGCCACGTGCCGTCCTTCCGTCCACCGGAACACCTCGGGTTTTTGAGGCCCAAACCCGCGAAACCCCGCGCCCGTGGTTTTGAGGCCCAAACCACGAAACCCGCGCCGATGGTTTTGAGGGCAAACCACCAAACCTCCTCGACACGTGTCATCGCCGTCTTTGACCGCCCGAAGTCGCCAAGTCATCCGAGCTCCCCGCTCGCCCGCACGCCGCCGCCTTGACCCGATCGACCGCGGTCCCCGCCACGCCCTCTTGCATCCGCCGATGTCCCGGATGTCGCCACCATGGCTAGCCGCCCGGCGATCCGGTCCCTCGGTCCAAGCCTCACGTCCGTCCTTCACCTCCGCGGTCCGTCGGCCCCGCACGCCCCCTCCTTGGCCCCTTCACCTCGCCGTCGGCTACCATCTCCGAGCTCCACACCCGCACAACACGAACCAAGAGATACGTCTTCGACACACTCCACGTATGCCGGTGAACATAGCCGAAGCATAAAAAGATAAAATGAAAATAGAGAAAGAATGTTGACTGTTGACAATCACTCAATCACAAAAAACTAAACACATGTCACCTAAATCAACCATGTGTTCGCATGCTCATGCAGCAAGGACGAGAGCACCTCGATCTGCTCCACATCCATTGCAGCCGATGCGCACCAGGTCAAATCCACATGCATGCGTGCCCATTCACTGTGCCTCTTCCTCTATATCTCGATCCCCTCTTTTCTCCGTCAGTAACAAAGACAAACCAAACAAAAATCCGGCCGGTGTGGAGCAAGTAACGAAAGTAACTGCAAGAGTAGGAACAGGCTTCCGTCTACATGCTCCCATATGCGGCTACCTGTACGTTAGCTTCCGTGGAGCCGTCCATATGGCGCCATCACACACAGAAGGAGACACAATTATCGTACTAACCTTCTACTCAAAAAAATTAATTAGTATTAATTATGTGCTTAGGAACCAAGAGTAACTCGGAAGTCCATCTAGATTTATCCTAAGTCAACATTTGAATTTTGACTAGCAACAACTTGAAAAAATTACTGTATTAATTGAGAACAATTACTCCACCATTTCTTTATATAGGACATATTAGGATATGGGAAGAAGTACTTTTTTTACCGTGAATTACTCGCACAAGATCTCATCAATTGCTACGAAATCACTTTCTATGTGGAATGTGAATCCATTGATACAACCTATATTTACTATAGTAACCACAAATATATATTAAAGTTTGTATTTGTCCGAATATTTTCTCCTTTTTTGAAATAGGAAAGATCTTTGTGTTCAATAAGTAGCAATGTTTATACCTAGAGGTAAGTCGTCAACCTCAAGCCTAGGACACCTACATTTAGGTAACAAGAAGAAAATATTGTTCTCGACTTTTGCTTATCTTCCCTAGAATGAGGTAATGCATTTGCACTCTTGTGATATTTGGGACTTTGTAGTCCAAGAAAAAATCGAGTTCTTTTGAATGAACTCTTCTCCTTGGCTAGAGTATAGACAAGGATGATGCAGGGTGTAACCTCACAATGATGTATTTTTTTAGGGTAGTGCTTATTGTCAACAAAACCATCCATTTTACACACTATCAACCTATGTTAAAATAGCCATTTCACGTAGCATTACTTGTTGGTCTACAAAATCATTCATTTTGCATGTTGTCATGCTAATTGGCCTACAAAAATCATTCATTTTAGATGTTTGTCATGCTAATGGACAACTTGCATTAAGTTTTACGTGGTCATCCAAGAAGAGACTATAAGTCAATGAGCATCAATAGTATGGACCGTAATGATTGGAATGACAAGCGAATGCAAAGACACCATATATATTTGCTTTGGGTGAGTGTGTGTGCTAAGTGCATGCTCGTAAAGTAGATGATTCATGTGTTAGTATGTACTTGGCTATGAGTAGGCTGATCATGGAAGGTTGTCTACAACACAAACCGTGGTGTTGTTATAAGTAGCGGTTGGTTCATATATAATAGGAGTGAAGCATAGTTATGCACACGAATCTGTAGTTGGTCTTGTTCTTAGCTTCTCATCCCCCATTTACTTACTAGTGTTCTTAGCTTATCAGTAACTAGTGGTTTTGGATTAGCTAGCAAATGTGAGATGTTGGAGGAATACAAAGGTTTTGTATGCATCTTCAAGTTCTCTCAGCATGGTACCGCACATTTTCGTCATCGGTAGCGCCATAGTTTGCCCTATATAGCACCAATGCGAACACATAGCGTAGGCACAAAGAACATGTAAAAAGAAGACGAGCAGGTCTAGGTGGGGGTCATGGCAGCAAAAGCTATTGCTACTGCAGCGGTGGGTGCCCAGAGCCGGTGGGTGCTACTGCAGCGTGGGTGCCCGGAGCGTATAAGATTTTGGTATTGTTTATATCATTGGAGATTGAACCCTCTTTATTCAACTATTATTAATTATATTGTTGTGTGAGCCCTCATGAGAGTCACAGTTCAATAAATTTACCACTGCCAATAATAATGTGAAGATATTTACAGTATTATTTGATATTTTTATTTTGTTTTTACTTGTGGGGCAATTCAGCGTGTTGTGCCATCATGGGCATAAGAATAAGAATTTTGATTATTCTCCTTCTCGTAATGCAACGAACTTTATGTCATGTACACAGCATCATATCCATATCTCAAAAAATGGTAAGTTCCTAGTTTGAGCTGGCGAGTAAGTTCCGAAATACTACGGCGACGACATGTCGTCCGCAGGCGACAACATATGCGCCGAGCTATTCCCCATGATGTGGCCCCGGGCGTGGGGCGGCAACTGAGGGGATCTTTTGTCCGTCGTCGTAGCCGCTTCTCTCGCCCCTCGGGTCGCACAATAGTTTATCTTTTAGGTACAATAAGTATCGTTCCGCCCGTTAGAGCCGGCGATTTCTGTCCGTACTTTTTTTGCGGCTGCGTGATTGTTTTGACTAAAACGTGCGTTGTGTAGAACTCTACTTTCTCTTAATGCAATACGTGTCAATGTGCACGCTTTTGAAAAAACTATACTCCGTATTAATGAAAAGTCCAATCACACCATTTTTTTTGGATGGACAGTTTCGGAGAACAAATCCGGACAATGCAGAGAGAACAATTGCTTTTTTTTTTTAGGAAGAGAAAAATGCAGAGGCAACATAAAAGGTACATAGAGTAGCTTCTTTGATGAACTTTGGTAGCTAACCAATCATCCGGCAGCATTCCTTGGCCGACTTTAGTTGGATACCACTACCTCTAGTCTCTTTTATCTTCTTCACCGAATCTACCTCAGACTACTAGTACTGGCTGAAGATTTGCAGAGATTGAGAAGAGAACCATGCCACGTTCGCTGTCCTCAACGAATATGAGCTAGCTCCTAGTACTAGCTGCCACTTATCCATTGCACAAACTAAATCAGTATCGCTTTAATCGTCATGAACTTTTCCCCCCTACTATCGTTGCTTTATTCAAGTGTTACTATGTCCAGTCAAGTGTTAGTTTCTCAATTTCCTTCAGTATCCCTGCTCTTGCCTGAATACAGTTAATGGGGCCTTGGCACTAGAGATATAATACATGGTTCCGTGTTCGTTCAATGAGCTAATAAGAATCTGTTTGGATACCATGATCCCAATTTTAGTTGGTTGTGCTAAACATTAGAACATTTTAGCATACTCACGTGGTCTAACGAACTAATAGTTTTTATTTCTGTCAGCTTGATAGTTGGTTAAACTTAGGACAACACTTGAGACCACATGCATGCTTGGAGCCTTATAAAAAGAAAAGACTATAGGAGGTGAAGTGTATAAACTTAGAGCACGAAACTAAAACAGTGCCTAATATGCTTCCCTGTTGCCTGCATCTGAATGGATGTTTAACCTCTCCTATACAAAAGGGTTTGTCGCAGATCGACTGACAAAGTGGGATGAAACAGTATGATGGATAGATTTGGTTCAATTCATTTAGGATCTTTTAACCTCGATCCCCTACACGACACTAGGATGAATCAATGAATTGCCCAGGTTTACAGGTAGCAGCAGCCTCCCAACCTCTGACTGACTCCCAACCACACGAAAAGAGAAACAAAAGGCAAAAGGCATGTCTCGGCATTGGGCCAGCGAGCCAGCTGTGGAAGAGGAAAAGAGAGAGAAGCCCACGACGTGTCTGTTCCGTTGTTTTCTAACTCACGGGCCCATACCGATCCGATGCCGGCCAACAACATTCATTTTCATTTCATTTCGCGCAGGCTTTATTCGTGCTGTCCTCCCCTGTCCCTTCACTCCTGCTTGCCACTGCCTGCCTGCCCATCTTTATCTTTATCTTATTTGTTTTCGCCTCTTTAATTAATTAATTAATTAATCCTCCCTTTCACTCTCTTTCCCATCCACACTGCAGCATATCTTTCCTTTTCCTTACCGGCGGCTCACCCTTTTTTTTGCTTTCTTCTTTTGCCTCTTTATTTCTTCCCTGTCCTACTCCTCTCTTGCCTCCCTTTACCTTACACGCCCTTTTTTATTATTTCATTCATTCATCACTGGAGTATTGCTTTACAAAGAGATGATTATATTAACTTTGATCACAAAAACTGCTCCTATCACTGGTCACTGGATTTTTATATTAGTGAATATTTGTTTCCTAGCCACCATTGAAAACACCGAGTTTCGTGAATCCTTAGCAGAGATTTTTTTTTTTTTTTTTTTTTTTTTTTTTTGGCACGGATTTCATTTTCATATTTTTCCTGACGAATTTAGCTTGTACATGAATATTTCGCTTTCCATGGGGACCCAAAATTTTGGAGTCTGCAGGAAGCTATACTCTTAAGCATTTGTTGGACATAGTGCCACTTGTTTGCTTTATTTTTCGTTTTTGTGATGATGAGGTGGTGGCGAGTAGCACAAGTGCAGTGAATATTTTGGCATCAGAGTTGAAAGTAAAGGTAGCGAAAGTGGCTCAATTATATGAAAGACAGTATTCTATTTCATTTACTCTCTCCAATCTGAAATACAAGATATTCAACTTAACATTCTTAATATGTGAAATTCGTAAGGGAAACGAGATGAAGTAATCCCCAACTCATCTTTAAAAGGCAGCATGCATATATACTATTATTGTCTTTGTTCCCTATTTTCTCACTATTAAAAGAGTGCTATATGCACCGTTTACTTTTATCTCATAGTAATAGTAATATATATATGTGTCCTGGAATTCAATTCATAGGCTACCCTGTAGTTGAACCAACTAACCTACATGGAGTACTTTTCTACTACAAAACTTACCCTTTACAATTAATTTCTCGACTGTGATATCACTATACAGTTGAACTGTCCTCTACTTTTCTTTTAGAAAATAGAGTTCTCAACTGTGATATTACTAAAAAGAAACAAAGCATCATGACCCTTTCTTCAAAAAAAAATCATGAGTCATGTATGATTGAGAAGATAATAAGCGTTATTACATTTCCGCGGTTTCAGGTAAAGCCACAAAAATGTAATAATTTAAGGCATTTCAAAAAGGAAGAACGAAAAAAACATTTGTGGACAACATTTCTGATAGGTGATAGTCCCCACAGGCCACAGAAGGTTCCAATCAGTCACACTGTGAAGCTAGCTGCCCTGCCCTTGCACTCGCACTCTGGTCCAGTCCAGTCCAGTCCAACTTGCAAGCCCCAATCATCCAACCTACATCTTCTGCTCTCTAATAATTCCATTCCAATCAAGCAACATCATCAATCTCCATCCAAAAATCACAATCTACAGACGCTGGCTGGTAGGATTAATCACCTTATTACTCCAGTAGTAATGACAACACAGAAGAAACCTCCAATTTTCACCTTCCCATATCCTACACTCCAGCCCTTTTGACTGAACTAGTGTACTGTACGTGGCCATCACATGGATATGGGCCGGCTGAGGCGCCAAAAGCCACCGTCGTATGTTATCCATCAGGTCCACGTGAACGCTATCGGGCTGGCCACGCTGTGCTTCCCGTCCGACCAGACGAGCCGGCCGAAGCCGGTGGTGCCCGACGGCTGCGACTTGGACGTGAACCTCACCGTGTAGCTCTTCTTCTCCCCCACCTTGGTGAACTCCAGCTCCGTCGGCTCCACGTCCACGGCCACGCCCTTTGGCGGCGGCGAGCGACGTCGACACCTTGTACGTGCCCGCACCGCCCACGTTGGTCAGCGTGCGCGTGTGCGTCACGGTGGTCGTCGAGTCACCGCCGCCGTCGCCGTTCGCCGTCGAGTAGGCCACCGAGAAGGACGGGTAGTTGAGGCTGCCCACGGAGTAGGTCTTGTTCTCGGCGCACGCGTACTTCCCGCTCCGCGCCACGGCGGCGATCATGGTGGAGCTGTACTTGAGCGCGCACAAAAAGTCCACGTAGTCGCGGGTGCCAAGGTCGTACACCAGCCCCGGGTCCACCGCCCGCGCCGGGTCCACGTGCCCGGCGCCGTAGTCGAACGGCGTGGCCGCCGCGCCCGTCGCCGCGTCCAGCAGGGGCGACGACGACGACCCGCCGGAGTAGCTGGCGTAGGCCGTGGTCATGAGCGCCGAGCGCACGGCGGCGGGACTCCAGTCCGGGTGCACGCTCCTGAGCAACGCCGCCAGCCCGCTCACGTGCGGGCACGACATGGACGTCCCGGAGATGATGTTGAAGCCCACGCGGCGGGTGTCGGTGGCGAGGCCCGTCGGCCCGGCCTTGCCCGTCCACGCCGCCAGGATGTTCACACCCGGCGCGATCAGGTCCGGCTTCAGGATCTCCGGCGTCACCATGTTGGGCCCGCGCGACGAGAACGCCGCCACCACGGGCGAGGGCCGCACGCCGACCTGCGTCCCGGCGACCACGATCGTCGCCGTCGGGTTCGGGGCGGAGGCCACGTACGACTTGATCGCCGTGCCTTCCCTCTCGCCGACGCCCGCGGCGGGCAGGAGGTGCGCGTCGGCGACGAGCTCCCCTGCCCGTTGGCGGCCGTGTTGGACAGCACCATGCCGGCGCCGCCGGCGTCGCGCACGACCAAGCCCTTCTGGACGCGCGCGCTGACGCCGCGGTCGCACAGCACGATCTTGCCGGCCACCTTCTCCGGAATGAGTGTCCCGGCCATGCACAGGTTCCCCGCGGTGGAGTTTGATGCGTTGGCCGCGTACACGATCGGGATCGGGACGCTGGGGAGCGGCTTCCCGGAGTAGAGCGACACGCCCGTGTAGTTCTTGCCGTCGCCGAGCGCGACGTACGCCGGGAAGTCGCGGTCCAGCGTCCCCCGCTCCCACGGTGGTGATCCACGGCGCCACGTTGGAGAGCGTGGCGCTGCCCGGGCCAGCGTTCCCGGCGGAGCAGGAGACGAGGACGTTCTGCTCCGTGGCGGCGAACGCGCCGATGGCGACGCTGTCGCGCGAGTAGTCCGCGGCTCCCCACCCAGCGAGAGCGACAGCACGCCGCACCCGTCTGCGACGGCGGCGTCCATGCCCGCGAGGATATCGGAGCTGAAGCACCCGCCGAGCCAGCACACCTTGTACACGGCGACGCGCGCCCGTGGCGCCATGCCGCGCGCCGTACCCGCGGCGAAGCCGAAGAGGCTGGCGCCGGGCACGGCAGCTCCCGCTGCCGTGGAGCTGGTGTGCGTGCCGTGGCCATCGTCGTCGCGCGGGGACCGGGACTCATGGTCCGTGTCCATGGGCCCCATCGCGGCCTCGTATCCCTTGCTAAAAAACTGGGCGCCGACGAGCTTGCGATTACAGGCGGCGGAGGCGGACGTGGCAGCGTCGAAGGCCTCGCACTCGCCCTTCCACCACGAGGGCACCTCACCGAGCCCCGCGTCGTCATAGCTCTTGCTCTCAGGCCAGGCGCCCGTGTCGAGCACCCCGACCACGACGTCAGCCTCCGTCCCGGACTGCGGGAAGAGACCTGCGCCCGCGCCGTCCTCGCCGGCGATGCCCAGGAACTCGGGCGTCCGCGTGGTGTGCAGCTCGTAGCGCGCCTCCGGGTTCACGGCCAGCACCCCGTCCGCGGACGCCAGGTCGCTGGCCTCCTGCGTCGTCAGGCGCGCCGAGAAGCCGTGCATGACGGTGTCGTACGCGTACAGCATCTTGGCGGTGGAGGCGGCGGACACGGAGCGCAGCGACGCGCCGTACCACTCGGCGTGGTCTGCGTACTCGGCCGGCATCGCCGACTTGGCCATGTGGACGATGTAGGTGTTCCTCTTCTCGGCGGCGGCGGCGGCGCCGGCCACCGCGAGCGCCAAGAGCAGCGCCCGCAGCATACACATCTCGCGTAGGTAGATAGATAGATAGATTCGCGCCGCCTTATATATATATTATTATGAATGAAATATGGTGGAGCTAGTTTTGAGGCTACAAGAACGTGTGCTTATATATACACACACGCACGCCCTGCGCGCGCATGTGTATGTGAGTGAGGGGAGGTGGAAGAGTGTGAGCAAAAGATGGACTGGTTGGTGGTGTGGCAAAGACTGAAAAGCCTACTAGCTTAGCTTAGGACGGCTAATAACTTGAATCTAGAAAAAAAAAAAGGTGAAGGTGTTGTGTGGTTAAGCGATTGCTTAGGGAGGGGTAAAAGCTTAGCCAGGGCAATTAAGCGCTGTCGATGGAGGAGATAGATGCACGAATATATGTCCATCGTCAAAAGGAGGAAAACAAACCAGTTGATAAAAGATGATCTGATTCTGATATCGATATCATCCACCACGCCTTAGGAAAAGGAAGGAGACGGCGAAAGGGTGGCGGTCGGTCACATGCATTTGTTTTATTTCTTGGGGCTTTTGAGGGGTCACAGCTTGGATTCACCGTACCGGCGGGCGGTGGATCAATAGATCCGCGACGGGGTAGCTGTTCTGTTGTTGCCTCCCATGCCAAGCACCCGTGGCTTATGAGACTTTTTTGGTGAGGGTCATGAGGCTTTATTTCAGGTTGTGCGTGTGCCCCTGCACCCTGCAGTCCGCTCCGGTCCGGCCGGCGGGCGCCGGCCGGGGCGTCGTTGCGAGATTTTGGGGGCCTGCCGCCGCCGAGAAGTCAGTCTTGGCTCACCTCTCATGGATTTGTGGAGCTGCAGAACGCGTGTGTAAACCTGGTGTCCACATGCCGACATGCATGTGTCATACCGTACGTCTGCGCGTAGCCCGCCTGGCGTCCAAGGCAATGAGACGACCAAATATATGCCGGATGAAAATGAAATTTCACCACCAAAATCCACGGTGATAGGAGTTGGATCATTTCCTCATCCTGATAACGGACGACGCGGTTTACGTACGTCAGGCAATGCAAAGGGTCTTCTAATATGGCCATGTTTGGTTCAAAAGTCTTAGGACTTGTTTTTAGTCCTATAAACTTTTGGAAAAAGACTCCCAAGAGGTGTTTTAGGGACTTTTAGCAAAAATCTCAAAAAGTCTTTCCCCGTTTGGTTTACTAGGAACTTTTAAGGACTTTTTTAATTCCCAACACAAAAAGTCCCTATTACCAAGCACCTCTATATCGCCTCAGCTCTCAAGTGATCAATGACAAATCCAATAATAAATCGAAGAAGAACACCGTGTCACAAATATAAATCAAGCTTTACGTGAGCAAGCCATTTTTACTTTTGACTAAAAAAACATGCGATCCAACCGGGAGGAACTGGGTGGTTTTCATTAAGAAGATTGATGCAACACCGGGAGTCGAACGGCGGGCACGCTCCACACACGAGCCGTAACCATCCAGCCTACGAGGCTCGTTCACTTTAATTTTGACTAACATCTTCCGGTTAATTGTCACCATCAGTTTGATAGAATCTAAATTTTTTTTTCATTTGCCATAGCCAATGTATCTTCTCTAGTTTATAAAAATTACACACACCTACAATTAATTATAGGAATACTCTAAAATCAAATCGGTCTATACTATTAAGGTAATGCGTGCTTGAACTAGAATGAAAAATAATGTAAATTCAAACCCTCCCCTTATCTTCACTAAATTACCCAAATATCACATCTAAATTAAAGCATCTCACTAAATTAATCTAAATGAATTCTCACTATATTTATTTAAAATAACATAAAGTAATGTGGAATCATGAAAAGCGATGTGAAGTAACCTCCTAAAATTTGCACTTAAATTATCCACCTCCACCATTATGAACCATGAGTACAAGTAATATTCCCCTATGTCATTATAAAAAAAAAAAAAAGAACAACACCTTAAATCCATCTTACTACTACTAATTAGAGATCTCAAACTTTGCCTTCATGTTAATTAATTCACACAAGATACTATAGAAAAAAGGAAATTCACATAATAATAAAAAAGATTACATCCTCCCTGCAGGGGCAGGGCGGCAACTAGGGTTTGGGGAATATTTTTCTTTATTGCTTGAATTATGAGATACATCCTCGCCGCTTATATAGCCCTTCTATGGGACTTGAACGCAATAACGCTAAGCAATCTAAAAAAGTTTTCTTATAGATCGTAAGACCTTTTACAAGCAAACTCTTATTTATTTCCTAATAGGAGACTTCCCTTAGAGTGGAATATCCCCTTCACAAACAAAGATGTAATCTTAATCGAAGAAAATGACAATGACGTGGGCGCCGGCGGCTGCGCCCCCTCCTCCTGGCGTGTGGGCCTGCCCCTTCCTGGCCGATCTGACTCGCGTCTAGCCCCCCTCTGGGCCAGACCGAATCTGTCTTCTGGAATTTTAACTCGTTAGGAGCATGGGTTGATGGTGTAATATATGTTCTGACACAAATGTAAATCGATATATTCCAAACTAGTACCGTGTGGCTCAATTGGATCAAGAATTGGCTTCACGTCGTCGTTGTTGCAAGCATGCAACAACAAATGGTGCTTCTCATCATATATGCTCCATCTGTCTCAAATTAATTGTCGTTTTTTGGGTGTTCGCGCCAAGAAATTTGACTCGTTTTTGTACGTACAAAAAATGCACAAGATTTGTATCTAAAAATAAGTTTGTTTAAAAATAGATTAAAAGATATTTCTGATGATACTAGTTACATAACGTAAATATTAATATATTTTAAAGACAGGTTATTCTAGGGCGGAGGGAGTATATAATCTTCAGTCAAATAGTCAAACTTGACCCAAAACTTGAAAGCTGATGATGGCCGGGATCGTAGTATTGTTTTAGTTAGTCAATTAATCCAAAAGTACAGTACGTGTATAGCTAGGTTGCCTCCGGCCGTACGGTGCGTGACGTGATAGGATTTGCTTGAGGATGACCAATAACTTGAGCGTGCGTGCGTGATTAAGATGAAGTGTAAACAAAGGTGAGCTATCAAACTACTCAACCCCCACTGCAGATGCCAATGACATAATAATCCTTTCTTTATCAGCTCTGTGTCTGTGCCTGGCGTGATGATGTAGCCAACCTGTGGACCTAGATAGTCCATAGGAGTAGCTAGCTGCCAATATCAAATCGGATAGCGAGGGGGAGGATAAAGAGAGGAGCGAGAGGAGGAAGAAGAAGAATCTAACAGGCAACCATCACTACACGGAATCATGATTACGAAACTTAATTTGGCAACTGACAAGACATATACATTCAGCTTGCTGTTTACACATGTTACGACGCCGGCCCGGCCTGAATAAACTAGACTGTTTCATCAAAAAATAAATAAACTAGACTCCTTTCCCTAGCTAGTAGGCAGCCACATCCATTGCAGTGCATATACGTATAATAGAATAGAATCCACTGATTTGTGATTTGTACGTTAAGCATATACAGAAGCCTGAAGACAAGGCTCTTTGTGAAGCGATCGAAATTACATAAGCCGAGCGATTAAGAACGCATCAGCAGTGTCTCATCATCAGGGCAGGCATGTACTCCTACTGGATAGAGGCAGCAGCTTACTAGGTAGATGGAGCTGGTTTTTGTGTACGGCCTCTGTACCAGAGAGCATAAACACAGTCACAGTCTGATAGAGAAAAAAGAGCTAGACAGGTGATGGATGGGGACGTCTTGCTCGCTTTGCTAGCTAGCTGGTCGTTGGAGATGGAGCCAGCACCAGCAGAGATGAGGCCCCGGTAGTACAGAGAAAAGTTAGCAACGGCGACAGCACATATATGCTGATCGATGGACCGATGATTGTTAGCCAAGCACGGCGGAATCGGTAGTCGACATGTTTGCTGTTTGGGCATGATATGCTGCTCTGGCCGGCCCTCCAAGAAGTTCGAGGTTCTCCTGGTGTATGTGGTCCTGAAATAACAGAGAAATTCCGCCATATCACGGGCTCATATATATATATCGATCGATCTCTGCAGTGTCGCAGCAGTAGTCCACTGGTACTGGATTGTGTTGTGTAAGGGATAAGATATCTAGGGTCCGGCGGCTCTAATAATTAGGACGGGCATGTGGAGGAGGGTGAGGGAGGATATATCGACAGAGTGCCGGGAGAGAAAGGAAAGGAACTCAATATAGAACTCAATGGATCTTGCATGCTTGCAGTTGTTTGTGCGTGTGTGTATATGCTCATGCAAATATACTCGATCTGTACAATTTTATTATTATATAGGAGTAATAAATATGTGAAACTGTAGTACGTGTGTGTGCGCGCGTTACACGCGCATGCAACTTCGTCTCGTTCTTCCGGTTTGCTTCCTGTGGCAGCAGCAAGTTGCAGACTAGACGCATGTAACAGCAGAACACAACAGCTGCTTGCGTGTCGTTGAGCTGGAGCTGGAGTTTAGAGAGCTAGTGGTGGCCGGGCGCTTGGTTCGTAGTACGTGCTCACTAAACGTAACCGGCCATATATATCACGGGCCAGTGTCCACCGTCTGAGGCCACTGTCCGTGTACGTGTAGGCACAAAGCTCCAAACGGGGCAGCTAATACCTCCAAGCAAGTGTGGGACTGCCGCCCGCCCGCCCGGCCGGGACTCGTCAGCTTGCTGGCTGATGCCTCAGTCCTTCCAGGTCCGGGTAGGTCCAGCCAACCAACCAACGAACGTTGCCAGGGCCACCACGTGCGGCACCGCTCGTCGTCGTTCGTCTTCCATTCCATTCCATCCATATAGGGTGCGATTGGTTGCCCCAACCGGACCGTGCACGCACCACCCGAACCGAACCGCCCCGCCCCTCGCCATGTTTGGTTTCCCTTCCCTTCCCTTTTCACCGCACCGCCCGCTCGTCAACCCCTCCATCCCGGAAGCGACGAAGTCGAGCTTCCCCTCGCGAAGCCGGACGCCGCGAAGCGCGCGGAAGCGTGGCGGAATCAAGGCTATCCTTGGCGGGAACCCGCCGCCGTCCCTCTCCATAAAGCTGCCGTGCTTCCGGTGTTAGGGGTTACCGCCACCCTCTTCTTTCCACTCCTCCGTGAGTTCGTTCGCCTTTCTCCCCTCCGCCCGTCCCGTGGCCTGGTGAACTTCCACTGCCGCCGCCGCGCCTCGCCGGGTGCTCGTACTCGTCTTTGGGTATACCTCGCCGCTCCTCCCCTCCTCCCCTACAAACCCTAGACTTTTGATTTCGCTTTTGTTTTTGGTTGGTATACTTTCGATTCGCCATGATTTCGCCGATCTACCGATTGTTGGTGTTGGTATACTAGAATTGTGCCTCGGATCTCGTGATTTGTACTATGTATGAGCTCAAATGGCATGGTTTATTCATGATTACCGGTATTTTACACGAGCAATTGCCTTAGGCCAATGATTAGCTATGATTTCACGCTGAGGAGCACCTGTTGGTGTGGCGTACCGCGTGTTTGCATGATGTACATTGCTCATATTCCGATCTACTTAAAATGTGTAGAACTTTTAGTTCAAACTGGTCATCCTCTCGCTATTTCTTACACACATATGTGACTGTTCTTGTTTGAAATGGATTTTCAAGCTTCGGCGCCGAGCTGCTTCTTTTTCTGGTTGTAGCCGTTGCTTGCTGGTTTTTCACTTGGTTTAGAAGAAGGGCTGTTGATGCCCTGGCCGCCACCTATGGGCCAATGTTCGAGAGGGACCAAATAGAGGATCAACAACCTCAATTACATTTACCATTCGGGATGATGTCCATGCTTTGTTAACTTGCTTAGGATGAGAAGAGCCCCCTTTTTCCAACCGTGACCTGTTTAGAGCTAGATCCTTGCTTAAAGACAAATCCATGCCACTTTATAGAGGAACAAGTTGCCATGTTTTTATATGTGGTTGGCCATAATGAGAGGTTTAGGGTGATAGACCTTACTTTTCGTGAGGTCCGGGGAGACTATAAGCGTGTTTTTCCGTAGAGTTTTGTATGCGGTTGGAGAGCTTAGGCATGACCTCATTCGACCACCCAAAGAATAACAATGTCCATCCTAAGATCCGGGGAGCTCTAGGTGGTATCCCTATTTCAAGGTGGGTTTTGTCATCATGTTTAGGTTCAAAGTAAACCACACCTGTATGCTACCCCTCACAAAGGTGTCTTGTCCTATTTAGGAGTGTCTAGGAGCAATTGATGGCACACATGTCCTTGCTAGAGTGCCCAAGAGGATGCAGTCGCCTTTAGAGGCAGAGGAAGCAGCCCAACACAAAATGTGTTGGTCCGCAGTGGGACTTCGTTGAGGTTTACCTATGTTCTTGCTGGTTGGGAGGGCCCCGCACATGATGCACTCATCTTGGCAGATGCACTTGAGAGGACATGGCCTTAGAGTCCCTCCAAGTATAAATCTACAAACACTCAAACATAGCCTTAGTATGTATAGTCCGTATGAAAATGATCTGAGCCATGGCAATGCCATTAACATTGTAGGAAAATTCTACCTTGTGGATGCCGGCTATGCAAAGAAAAGCCCTGGTTTCTTGCCTCCTTTTTCGTGGGGTGAGATACCATTTGAGGGAGTTTGGCACTAATAGGCCCCGTAACTATAAAGAACTTTACAATCTTAGGCACTCCTCTCTTAGGACAACAAAGTAGAGAGAGGATTTGGGGCCTTGAAGTGCATTCGGGATCCCGGACAACAAGCCTTTCCACCCTTACAAAACCCAAGTCAAGCTTGTCCTTGCCTCATTTGCATCCTACACAATTGGATCCTTAGGTTTGGACAGATGAGCACTTCCCCCGATGAAGCCACTTGGGAACCAAATGAAAACCACCTGCAGGAAGAAGATGAGCGATAATGCTTTGGCAAAGACAGGGAAGCTTGGGCTCGTGCAATGTGGTCAATAGGGGTCAACTAGGAATTGAGGATGACTTGTTTGAACCATTTGTTCTTCTTTTAAGTTTCGTGATGGATGTTAAATATTTTATGAGGCCTTAGGCACCGTGCAATGATGTCTATTGCATTTGAACAATCATTTGATTGATGTAATAAGTACTTTCCTTCTATAATTTTTGCTTCATGCAATATTGGGTTGGTCGTGTACGAGAAATGGTCGGAATGGGTGAGCACATTCAAAGACATTGATGATGCCGAGATGTTGGCTCCAAATGGAGCACCCTTTGTGCAAGTTGAGGATGACCATGTTGGCCCCTCGCCGCAGCCCAATGGTCCAATGCACCGGACTCCAAAGGTGCCTCGGGTTCATGCTCGAGGGAGGTCGTAAGACCTTGTGAGAAAGGGGTGAAAACCGACAAGGGTTTTCAAGGAGGTGCATGTTAGGCAAGTTGCTAGCATGGTGTCACGACTTTGTTGGCCACCCCGTGAGTGTCAACCGGATCCGTAACCACATGAGGAAGTGGAGGAAGCATTGACAAAAGGTTGACAAGCTTAGATGTCTTAGTAGGGGCTCTTTGGAATGATGACCTTAAGATGATAGTGCTTGATGAGGACCACCTCAATGAATACACCAAGGTGTCCACTCCTTCACCGTAATATTTCTTCTCCATTGGTTGCCTCTGCCTTCTTCTAACACACATTACCCTTGCCTAGGATCACCCAAATGATGCTAAGTTCTTGAATGTCCCCATAGAGAACTTTTGTTGAGATGGAGGCCATTTTTGGTGGTACATTGGCCACCGGAAGGTTTGCTATGGGCTCCAATGAGGCATTAGGTAATCGACATGGGTCGATTGACCTAGATGCCGGTGGTGAGGTCACCGATGGGGCCAAGACAGATCTTGCCGATTCAGGGCAAGCATGATCCGCCCAACCCATCGAGAGCACTAAGGGAAGTGATGAGGTTGAGAAGGGTGGGAAGAGGAGGAAGATTTCAAAGGAGGAAGTGACCTCATGGGTGGCATGGTCAAAGCCAATTGTTCGCCGTTGGGGGGAGGCCCTCAAGGCTCCAAAGCACAATGAAGTCCATGAGGACCTCTATTCTGTGTGATGGAATGCCCCGGGTACACACAGAAGCTCTCATGTTTGCTCTTGTGTACCTCTTGAAGAACAAGGCCGAGGGACTATGCTTTGTGCAGATGTCCCAGAGCACAGGTGCTTTGGTCGAGGACCTATCTCAGCCTCTTCCTACTTCCAATGAGAAGCACTTTGCCTCTACTCTTTTGCACATAGCCATAGACTAACCTATGCCGCAGGCTTCTTTTGATGGGTAGCACTTGACACTAGATGTGCTAGGAATGGTTCTCTTGATAACTTAAGGAGTAGTTGGACACTAGGCTGGCGGTATTTTTGTATAGCATAGGACTGTGGCTCTGGGGTGTGCACCTTAGCACCTCGTGATGTATCGTAGTTGCATCATGAACTATGATGGTTGGTAAGATTAGGGAGACATTTGGACATGCTCTGTGGAGACATTTGGGCATCTTTGTTGAGGCCGGGAACTCTTTTATTTGGCCAAAGTTTGGCTATGATGAAGTCATATGTTTGTGCTATGATTAAGACCGTCTTGCTATTTCTAAGATTTAGCCGCTATGTTTCCGAGATTAACCTTGTTATGTTTGATGACTGCCTTGCTATTTAAAGATTTACCTCGCTATGTTTATTGGTTTGGCCGATGATGTCCGAACATTTTTGAGGTGTGTTGTTTTTTTTGCCATGGAACTAAGCCTAGATGGGTCAATAAACACAAAGGTGTTCCTGCTCTAACTAGGCTTTGTGCATTGTGAAAGGATACCACTTTGGCACCTATGATGCAATGTTCTGCTGACCCATCTCTCTAGATCGCCTACGAGGCCTACTTTTTGATTTCCCCTCCTAATGCTGTCTCTTTCATTGGCCTATGATGATCTATGTGTTACAATCCGGGTGGCATTTGATTACTTGTACTTGTTATTTCATGGTCACCATCAAGTATTCTAGCATCATCCACGAGGATTGCAACCATCCGGGCCTATGTCCATTTTGGATGGCAACCTATGGATGATCTAGAACACTCCATGGTCATTTATGAGTTGCTTCCATGTTCCCACCACCTATGATGATTAAAATGCCATACAAACCCGACTTGCTATGTTTTACGGTATTGTGCATTTCGAGGCCTTCCTTTGACTCGGTTTTTTGTTTTTATTTCGGCCGGTGATGCAACAAAATGTGTTTTATTGATGACTACCTCATTAGGTTGATGGCCCATTTGATAATGATACCGCAAGAAGTTTGATTTGTTCATCCCTTCTCGTTTGGTTGATGTCCATGGGCCGAGGATACTGCAAGAAGTGTTTAATTTCTTGATTCCATTCTCGTATCCGAGGCCACTTATCATGCTTTTTCATGCCTCGCCATCAAACTTTTGTGGGACACCATTCACCGCAACACCAAGCTCTACTAGTTTGTGATGATGGCGGTGAATGATGTCCCCGTGAGTTCCATGTCCGGTTTGACTTCTCCATATATGCTACATTTCGTGCGTCTTCTTACTACATCTTCTTTGCTTTTCTCAAGGCGTGATGGCTTGGTATGTGGTGTACAAATGGAAGGAGGGTTGGTATAACCAACTCATGGCAAAGCTTTGCAAATGCCATCACTCGCTTCCCTAACAACCTGCATGAAAGCTTTCCTAGCGAGGGAAGAGGCGTATGGCCTACTTGGAGTACAATCGGAGGTGACCAAGTCCCCCGTGTTGCAAGTGTGTGCGTGAACAGGTTCCACTGGCGACCATGCCCCGATAAACCAAAATGCTCCTCGGGTTGCTCATGCCGATCATGTTCCTATTTTGGACCATGCTCCTCCCCTGGTTGCTCATCATGCACCACTACTTGCGGGACCTCATCATCGTGCACCCGTGGTTGTTGGTTACGTGTATGCACATTTGGTTTGTGGAGCTGCTCTTATTCTCGTTATTCTTCTTGTGCTCGTCCTAGTTATCGCTCCTTTGGGGCTAGTTGGTCCTGTTGCTGCTGTCAAGGTGGCCTTGTTGCTGCTGCAGAACCTTTGTTGTTGACAACCGCCCTATTGTTGCTTTGTTAAAATTGGCCTTGATGATGTTGCCGGGTCAACTCAACTTTCAACTCAATGTTGTTGTTTTTTTTAATGGCCGATGATGCAAAATGTAGTGAACTGAGGTGGCTAGTTTGTTTAAGTTGTGATCAAGGTAGCCATCAAGGCATGGCATACCTCCCTCCCCGAACAACCGAGTGGTAACCCCCCTATGGATGGGCGGGAGGGGAAGATGCCATGGCTCCATGCCCGCTTTGAGGTTGACGGTTTGTAGTTGATGCCACCTATGATGTCACCCCCGTGTATTCTTTGAGGCCTCTAGGTTTTCTAAACCCTACGGCCGATGATGAATGTAATGGCGGGTTAATGAGACTCATTCTCAGTGATCATATTTGGCTTCTCGGCCCGGTGGTGGTATGTTTTCATGTTGTTCATCGAGTCGTCGAGAAATTTGCAAGCCTCGGTTTCAAATAACTGTGACCATGTTGAAGTTCTAGTTCGTATGATCATGATAGTTGAGGTTGCCAATTTCTCGCCGATTTCATGGCCACCATGTGTTTTATTTTGGTTGGAGTTGGTACACTCTAAGGCATAAACCGCCATAACTGAGGCCAAGAGGGGGTAAGGTCACCTATTTGCAAGGGGGTGACCGGTTTTGCATTCATCAAACTTGTTCAAATGTGCAACCAAACAAAGTGCATTGTATCCTCGTTATCCACCATCTTCCTCCATCCCTCAACCAAACAGATGCTTCTCATCCTCGCATATCCCGACACCGAGCATCCAAACACGAGCCGGTGTGCGCATCACGGGCGGGATGAGGGGAGCTGGATGGCTCTTTTCGTCCGGGACGGTTTGGTTCCGAGCAACCAGGGTGCGATTGGTTGCCCCAACCGGACCAGTGCATGCACCAGCTTTTACCGAACCACCCCGTCCCCCGCCGTGTTTGGTTTCCCTTCCTTCCCTCTTCGCCGCACCGCCCCGCTTCGTCAACCCTCCATCCCGCGACGAGGGAAGCTCGAAGTCGAGCTTCCTCGCGAAGCCGGACGCCGCAGCGCGCGGGAAGCGTGGCGGAATCGGGCGTCGTCCTTGGCGGAACCCGTGCCGTCCCTCTCCATAAAGCGCGCTAGCGTGCTTCTGTGTTAGGTTACCGCCACCCTCACTCCTCTTTCCACTCCTCCGTGAGTTCGCTCGCCTTCCTCCTCCTCGCCGGTCCGTGGGCGGTGCACTTCCCCCTCGCCGCCGCGCCCCGTCGGTGCTCTCGTGCTCGTCTTTGGTATACCTCGCCGTTCCCCCCCCCTTCCCCTCTTGTACAAACCTTAGACTTTTTGATTTCGTTATGTTTTTTGGTTGGTATACTCGATTCTGCCATGTTTTCGTCGGATCTACTAATTGTTGGTGTTGGTATACTAGAATCGTGCCTCGGATCTGTGATTTCTACTATGTATGAGCTCAAATGGCATGGTTTATTCATGATTACTTGCTATTTTACACCGAGCACGGTGCCTTAGGCCAATGATTAGCTAGATTTCACGCCGGGAGGAGCACCCGTTGGTGTGGCGGCGCGTGTTTGCATGATGTACATTGCTCATATTCCGTATCTACTTAAAATGTGTAGAACTTTTAGTTCAAACTGGTCATCCTCTCGCTATTTCTTACACACATATGTGACCGTTTTGTTAGAAATAGATTTTCAAGCTCGGCCCAGAAATTTTCTTTCTTCGTGGTTGTAGCCGTTGCTTGCTTCTTCGGTTTTTCACTTGGTTTAGAAGAAGGGCCGTTGATGCCCTACCAAGAACCCTATGGGCCAATGTTGGAGAGGGACCAAAGAGAGGATCAACAACCTCAATTACATTTACCATTCGGATGATGTCCATGCCGTTGACTTGCTTAGGATGAGAAGAGCCCCCTTTTTCCAACTCGTGGTGACTGTTTAGAGCAAGATCCTTGTTTAAAGACAAAGATCCATGCCACTATAGAGGAACAGGTTGCCATGTTTTTACATGTGGTTGGCCACAATGAGAGGTTTAGGGTGATAGACCTTACTTTCGGGAGGTCCAGGGAGACTATAAGCGGTGTTTTTCGAGAGAGTTTTGTATGCGGTTGGAGAGCTTAGGCATGACCTCATTCGACCACCCAAGAACAATGTCCATCCTAAGATTCGGGGGAGCTCTAGGTGGTATCCCTATTTCAAGATGGGTTTTGTCATCATGTTTAGGTTCAAAGTAAACCACACTTGTATGCTACTCCTCACAAAGGTGTGTCTTGTCCTATTTAGGAGTGCCTAGGAGCAATGGATGGCACACATGTCCTTGCTAGAGTGCCCAAGAGGATGCAGTCGCCTTTAGAGGCGAGGAAGCAGAGCCCCACACAAAATGTGTTGGGCTGCGGTGGACTTCGGTTTGAGGTTTACCTATGTTCTGGCGGTTGGGAGGGCTCTTCACATGATGCACTCATCTTGGCGGATGCACTTGAGAGGACAGATGGCCTTAGAGTTCCTCTAGGTATAACTCTACACACACTCAAACATAGTGTTACTATGTATAGTGCCGTATGAAAATGACTAAAGCCATGGCAATGCCATTAACATTGTAGGAAAATTCTACCTTGTGGATCTTTGGCTATGCAAAAAAAGCCCGGTTTCTTGCCTCCTTTTTAGGTGGGGTGAGATACCATTTGAGGGAGTTTTGGCACTAATAGGCCCCAAAACTATAAAGAACTTTACAATCTTAGGCACTCCTCTCTTAGGACAATAGTAGAGAGAGGATTTGGGGCCTTGAAGTGCGGTCAGATCCTGACAACAAGCCTTTCCACCCTTACAAAACCCAAGTCAAGCTTGTCCTTGCTCACTGCATCCTACACAATTGGATCCTTAGGTTTGGACAGATGAGCACTTCCCTGATGAAGCCACTTGGGAACCAAATGAAAACCACCTGTAGGATGAAGATGAGCTCGATAATCTTTGCTGGGCGACAGGGGGAAGCTTGGGCTCGTGCAATGTGGCCGAATAGGGGTCAACTAGGAATTGAGGATGACTTGTTTGAACCATTTGTTCTTCTTTTTAAGTTTACGTGATGGATGTTAAACATTTTATGAGGCCTTAGGCAATCGTGTAATGATGTGCATTTGCATTTGAAGAATCATTTGGTTGATATAATAAGTACTTTCCCTTCTATAATTTTTGCTTCATGCATTATTGGGTTGGTTTGTATACTGAGAAATGGTCGGAATGGGTGAGCACATTCAAAGACATTGATGATGCTTGAGATGTTGGCTCCAAATGGAGCACCCTTTGTGCAAGTTGAGGATGACCATGTTGGCCCTCGTGTCGCAGCCAATGGTCCAATGCACCGGACTCCGGTCGCGATGCGGGTTCATGCTCGGGGGAGGTTGTATGACCTTGTGAGAAAGGGGGTCAAACCGACAAGGGTTTCAAGGAGGTGCATGTTAGGCAAGTTGCTAGCATGGTGATCGACTTTGTTGGCCACCCCGTGAGTGTCAACCAGGATCCGAACCACATGAGGAAGTGGAGGAAGCATTGACAAAAGGTTGACAAGCTTAGATGTCTTAGTGGGGCTCTTTGGAATGATGACCTTAAGATGATAGTGCTTGATGAGGACCACCTCAATGAACACACCAAGGTGTCCACTCCTTCACTCTAATCTTTCTTTTTCATTGCTTGCCTCTGTCTTCTTCTAACACACATTACCCCTTGCCTAGGATCACCCAAATGATGCTAAGTTCTTGAATGTCCCCATAGAGAACTTTGTTGAGATGGAGGCCATTTTTGGTGGTACCTTGGCCACTGGAAGGTTTGCTATGGGCTCCAATGAGGCATTGGGTACTGACATGGGTTAGATTGACCTAGATGTTTGGCGGTGAGGTCACCGATGGGGCCAAGACAGGATGTTGATTCAGGCAAGCATGGTCCGCCCAACCCATCGAGAGCACTAAGGGAAGTGATGAGGTTGAGAAGGGTGGGAAGAGGAGGAAGATTTCAAAGGAGGAAGCCGACCTCATGGGTGGCATGGTTAAAGCCGTTGCCGCTGGGGGGGGGAGGCCCTCAAGGCTCCAGTGCACAATGAAGTCCATGAGGACCTCTATTCCCGTGTGATGGAGTGCCCCGGTACACACAGGGAAGCTCTCATGTTTGCTCTTGTGTACCTCTTGAAGAACAAGGCCGAGGGACTATGCTTTGTGCAGATGTCCCAGGGAGCACGTGGTGCTTTGGTGAGGACCTATCTCAGCTCTTCCTACTTCGATAGAAAGCACCGCCTCTACTCTTTTGCACATAGCCATAGACTAACCTATCTTTGCTTGACTTCTTTTGATGGGTAGCACTTGACACTAGATGTGCTAGGAATGGTTCTCTTTGGTAACTTAAGGAGTAGTTGGACACTAGCCTGCCGGTATTTTTGTATAGCATAGGATTTGTGGCTCTGGGGTGTGCACCTTAGCACTTTGTGATAAAACATAGTTGCATCATGAACTATGATGCCCGGTAAGATTAGGGAGACATTTGGACATGCTCACGGAGACATTTGGGCATCTTTGTTAAGGCCGGGAACTCTTTTATTTGGCCAAAGTATGGCTATGATGAAGTCTGTTATGTTTGTGCTATGATTAAGACCGTCTTGCTATTTACGAGATTTAGCCGCTATGTTTTCGAGATTAAGCCGTTATGTTTGATGACCTGCCTTGCTATTTCTCGAGATTTAGCCGCTATGTTTATTAGTTTTCGCCGATGATGTCCGAACATTTTTGAGGTGTTGTTATTTTTTTTCGCCATGGAACTATGCCTAGATGCGTCGGTAAACACAAAGGTGTTCCCTGCTCTAACTAGGCTTTGTGCATTCTTGCGAAAGGATACCACTTTGGCACCTATGATGCAATGTTCTGTGACCCATCTCTCTAGATCGACTTTTGAGGCCTACTTTTTTTGATTTCCCTCCTAATCTGTCTCTTTCATTGGCCTATGATGATCTATGTGTTACAATCTGAGGTGGCATTTGATTACTTGTACTTGTTATTTCATGGTCGCCATCAAGTATTCTAGCATCATCCGCAGGATTGCAACCATCTCGAGCCTATGTCCATTTTGGATGGCAACCTGTGGATGATCTAGAACACTCCATGGTCGCTTATGAGTTGCTTCCATGTTCCCAGCCACCTATGATGATTCAAATGCCATACAAACCAGCTTTTGCTATGTTTTCTCGGTATTGTGCATTCCGAGGCCTTCCTTTGACTCGTTTTCTCTTATTTGTGGCCGATGATGCAAAGAAATGTGTTTTATTGATGACTACCTCATTAGGTTGATGGCCCATTTGATAATGATACTTGCAAGAAGTTTGATTTGTTCATCCCTTCGCTTTGGTTGATGATCCATGGGCCGAGGATACCTTTGCAATAAGTGTTTGATTTACTTGATTCCATTTTGTATCTTTGAGGCCACTTATCATGCTTTTTCATGCCTCGCCATCAAACTTTTGTGGGACACCATTCACCCGCAACACCAAGCTCTAGAAGTTTGAGATGATGGCGGTGAATGATGTCCCCGTGGAGTTCCATGTCCGGTTTGAGTTCTCCATATATGCTACATTTGGTCCGGTCTTCTTACTACATCTTCTTTGCTTTTCTCAAGGCGCGTGATGGCTTGGTATGTGGTGTACCGTGGAAGGAGGCTTGGTATAACCAACTCATGGCGGGGTTGCGGCAAATGCCATCGGTGGGTTCCCTAACAACCCGCATGAAAGCTTTCCCAGCGGGAAGAGGCGTAAGTGGCCTACTTGGAGTACAATTGGAGGTGACCAAGTCCCCGTGTTGCGGTGTGTTAGTGAACAGGTTCCACCCGCCGACCATGCCCCTCCCGATAAACCAAAATGCTCCTCGTGTTGTTCATGCCGATCATGTTCCTATTTTGGACCATGCTCCTCCCTGGGTTGCTCATAATGCACCACTACTTGCGAGGACCTCATCATCGTGCACCCGTGGGTTGTTGGTTACGTGTATGCACATTTGGTTTGTGGAGTCGTTCTTATTCTCGGTTATTCTTCTTGTGCTCGCCCTAGTTATCGGGCTCCTTTGGAGCTAGTTGGTCCCTTCTTCTTTGTCAAGGTGGCCTTATTGCTGGCTCTGAGAACCTTTGTTGTTGACAACCGCCTATTGTTCTTTGTTAAAAACGGCCTTGATGATGTTGCCGGTCAACTCAATTTTCAACTCAATGTTGTTGTTTTTTTTTAATGGCCGATGATGCAAAATGTAGTGAACTGAGAGGTGGCTAGTTTGTTTAAGTTGTGATCAAGGTAGTCATCAATGCATGGCATACCTCCCCTCCCAAGCAACCGAGTGGTAACCCCCCTATGGATGGCTGGGAGGGGAAGATGCCATGGCTCCATGCCTGCTTTGAGGTTGACAGTTTGTAGTTGATGCCACCTATGATGTCACCCTGTGTATTGCTGAGGCCTCTAGGTTTCCTAAACCCTATGGCCAATGATGAATGTAATGGCAGGTTAATGAGACTCATTCTGTGATCATATTTGGCTTCTCAGCCAGTGGTGGTATGTTTTCATGTTGTTCATCGAGTCGTCGAGAAATTTGCAAGCCTCGGTTTCAAATAACTGTGACCATGTTGAAGTTCTAGTTCGTATGATCATGATAGTTGAGGTTGCCAATTTCTCGCCGATTTCATGGCCACCATGTGTTTTATTTTGGTTGGAGTTGGTACACTCCAAGGCATAAACTGCCACAATCTGAGGCCAAGAGGGGGTAAGGTCACCTATTTGCAAGGGGGTGACTTGTTTTGCATTCATCAAACTTGTTCAAATGTGCAACCAAACAAAGTGCATTGTATCCTGTCATCCACCATCTTCCTCCATCCCTCCAACCAAATAGGATGCTCCTCATCCCGCATGCATGGAATCGAGCAACCAAACACGAGCCGATTAATACTTGGCGTCGGTAGGGGATGAGGGGAGCACGGATGGCTCTTTCGTCCCGACAGTTTGGTTCCGAAGAACCAATCGCACCCATAGTTACATGTGCACTAGCACCAGATCGAGGTGGCCGGGCGACGTACGTTCTTGGCCGGGCAGATATAGCCGACGTGATATCTCCGCTCCGTGCGTGTGGTAGAAAGCTTGCGTGCGTGCGGCGGGCAGTCGATCGCCGCCCCTTGCTCCCGCCATGTTGTCGGCGGCTGTCGGCTGCGTGTACATCGATCTCCAGAATTAATCCCAGCAGCAAACCCTTGACTCCTCGATCTAGTTTTGTTTGTTGCATTGCATTGGTAATGCAAACAACTACGTAGCCGCTTCAGGCCGCCTGACTGTTATCATTCAATTATCTCTAAAACACTGTGCATCGTAGCTGGTTGCATTGCCTAAAACAGTACGTACTACTGCTGTCTACTGCCTCCATTTCAAAACTGTGAGTCATTTTGGCTTTCCTGGATTCACTTGGAGGGAGTAGTACGTAGCTAAGAGGTTCGATCGTCTCTTCATTGCTGATAGAGTATGTAGGGCAATCATATATAGCAGCCGATGGCACTGAAATTCCCTGTGTGCTGGTGTCCTTGACAGTGTAGGCTGCATATGCACGACGCAAAACACACATAGCCATGATTGCAACAAGCCCCTGGCCGATAATTTCGTGTCGCCATGATGATGATGGTTGCCATGGACAACGTACTCGACAGGTAAGCAACTACTAGTCGTAGCTGATAACTATATGAAGATCCAATTATCGAAGAAAGCAAATGAATCGCGTGTCCGGCGGCCGTCCTTAATAGCATCGATCGCTGCTTCGCAAGTGTGGCTGGCAGACCTGTGATGTGATTGAATAATTGCAGTTGCAGTAGTGATTAGCCTCTCGTACCGCTAGGGACGGACTAGCAGGTGCCAGGTCGTCTCACCTGCTCCAGGAGGCGAAAAAGGGCGCCGCCGCGCGTGAGGGGCTCCAGGCCCGTACAAACACAGCACATGCATGTTGCGGCCGCCGGCGTTACGAGCGACGGTGACCGGCCGCCGGGGTCGATCGACCACCGGCCGGAGAGGTGTCGGCCCGTCATCGTCCGCCATTATTATCAGGCAAGGCATTCTTCAGACACAAGCCATCAGACATTCGTACGATTACGGTTAGGAACCAGGGCCACGCGGCGATCCAGGACATTAATATAACCTCCTTGCTGCGTGTGGAATCAGAATTTAGACCAAGAGATTCAGCCGTGTGGCTGACGAAGAATCTCTCCCTTTTTTTCCCCTTTATTTCCTTTTCTCGGTCTCAATCATATATGTAGCTCTGCGCACATATAGCTGCTGCTTACGTGGATGTAATTAAGTGCCCAAAACACGCTAGCTAGGCAAACAGCGACAGCGGTCAGGAAGGCAATGTGTACAAATGTCTCGTCCACACAGATATACGAAGATACAAACACGTACGTAACGAGTCCGTGACACAGACTTGTTACGCGCGCTGTTTTACTCCTTTTGTTTAATTTCAACAACTATATGTTTATGTTCGAGTGGAATTGTGGATTTAATTATGTATCTAGCTATCTTTTTTTTCGAAAAGGCAAAGAAAAAAGGTTTTTGCGAATTTTATTAGACGATAGGAAAAAAAAAAAAGGTTTACAACCAACAGAGAACCAAAACCACTACTACCATACCCACTCTACTGAATCTAAAAACAGGACAAAAACAACTGAAGCAGATAACAGAAAAAATATGGATCTAGCTATTCGGTTGTTTTGTTCAGCAAAAAAGGAAAATATGATCAATTAAAACAGGCGAGTTTTTTGTTTTTGTTTTATATGCTAGCAAGGTGGCTGCTGGCCCGCGCAATTATTGGTGCAAATAACTAGCTCTTTTTATTTTTCATTCGTATATATCATTGATACTTAGCTCTCATGTGGCGTCTACGTTGAACTATGTATCTAAGAAAATATCCATCGTTTCAGAAAAAAGAAAATATCCATGTTTTTTCCCAATTCCTTTACGAGAAAGAAGATGTTTCAAAGGTACTATTGTAAATAATGCAGCTTCAGCCTGCCAGTTTATGATGAATTTGGATGCTTGTGAGTATATTATATAGTGGTATTCGATTGTTAATTACTAAGTAATATGTGGGGGTGTTTAATCACGCAATGATAATAATTTCTTATTTCGATTTTTCTTATAATGGAAGTTGGATAAGAGTTTCCCCTGGTATTTATTTTGAACCGAAGGTTTAGTATCTATCTAGAAGTATAATGTTGAGAAGAGGCTGGCACGTGATGGTTGGTTGCCGTACTTGTACTCGTACACAACTACCAGTGTGGATGCTAACGGCTGATGATACTACGTACGATGAACAAAAGGGGCATGCAGCAAGCAGTTGCAGAGCCGTACAGGTATAGGCAGTTGATCTACCGGTCACCGGATCGTTATTAACACCGCCGCAAGAGCGCGCTAACCGTGTACCGCCTGGATTTCGTGTGTAGAGTACGTACGTGCTGGCATATGAGTCATGACAACCAAAAGAACAGAGATGACACGTGTTATCATTTCACATGTAACAATCATATATTTGTGATTGTCATGTTTGCTAAGTTTTCATGATGGCTGCTGATGCTGCAGTTAAAATTAGAGAAACTTATTTTTTTTATTTTTATAAAGGAGAAATTTTATGTTAGATGAAATTGACATGTATTATAATTTAGAAAAAAAAATGGATGGAGTGCAGTTGCTGGTATCACTGGCCCATTATTTTTATTCTGATTCTGAAAAAAAAAAAAAAACGGGCTTCTGTGGCCCAAACCCACCGTGGTGCTACTCCTCAGCCCACGCGGCCGCGCCCTGTCCACATCTAGTCCACAACGGCTACATTTTGAGGTTTCCCGATCCCTCCCTACCCTTCCATTCGAAAACCCCACTCCGCCGCAGCCGAGCCATCCTCCTCCGCCTCTCCCGCGCCATGGCCACCGCCGCCGCTCCTCCCGCCTCATCATCTCCGCCTCCTCCCAGCGCAGCCGACGGCGACGGGGACGGGGTTGGGTGCCTCTCCCACCGCGCCATGGCCGCCGCCGCTCCTCCCGCCTCCTCATCTCCGCCTCCTCCCAGCGCAGCCGACGGCGACGGGGACGGGGTTGGGTGCCTCTCCCACCGCGCCATGGCCGCCGCCGCTCCTCCCGCCTCCTCATCTCCGCCTCCTCCCAGCGCAGCTAACGGCGACGGGGACGTGGCTGGGTGCCTCTCCCACCGCGCCATGGCCGCCGCCGCTCCTCCCGTCTCCTCATCTCCGCCTCCTCCCAGCGCAGCCGACGGCGACGGGGATGGAGTTGGGTGCGGCGCCGTCCGCTGCTCCTCGCCCACGCCCACGCCCGCGCAACGCAGGAGGACCTCCCCCAACCGCAGCGGCGGGAGCGCCCGCAAGGTTCGCTCGTCCCCATCCGTCTTATTTTGTACCTAACGCTTTGGCGAGGCGATTTCGCCCTGTTTGGATCGCCGGGTTCTCGGCTCGGGGCTTCGCTCGCGCGGTTGTTGTTGTCGGAGGAACCGAGGTCGCTCTGGTTTCGGTTGTTGGATCTGAGACGCTGGGTTGGAGGGAGTGAAGCATTCATCCGATTTGTTTTGTCCAACTCCATCCGGTTTCTGTGTACAATTCCTAGTTGTACTCGGTACAATTCCTAGTTGCTGGTGATATCTAGATACAGATGTCTGGTCAAAACCCTATTTCTGTTCTGCTAGCCCTAGTCGTCTTCCTTGTTAATCAGGGCCATCTCGTATCCATTTATGCAGGAACGCCTGCAGCTTACAACCCGTAGGATCAGTTTAGATTACAAATGATTTGATGCGCTATTTATGCAGACAATTTTCAGTCCTTTAGGCCTTAATTTCGTGGTTGTTTCGTGTGAGATACTGAGATACCACAATTCATGATTATCACATTGTGAGCTGATTAAATATCCTTTCTGCTACCAATGACTCGTTGCGCTTATAGCCTACAGAAAGCCAGTAGAGCTAAACTGGTGTTCTAATTTTAAACATTTCCATTGTAACCTTATGGTTGTTGAAAGGTAAAACATATTTCTGCATTTGGTTTCTGCAGAGTCCAGGTTCAAGAGATTTTGGAGGAGCTTCAGTTTTAAAATCTGTGAATAAGTCAACATTGCACTTCAAGAAATCTAGGAATCGCAGAACTGGTTCCCCTAACAACTGGACCCCTCTGAAAAGACTGAATCATACATGAAGAGAAAGATCAAGCATCTTCAGGTACTTGATGAATTATATGTGATGGTTCTCATTGGTCAAGTACATGAGAATGGATTTTCAATAGTTTTTTATTGCCTTTGCAAGATTATAAAAGTGTAATTTAAATTCTTTTTGCTATTTGAATATTCTTATCCAGAGATAAGGCAAAAGAAAAAAGGAGCAGGAAAACCAAATTTTAAAAACTTTTAATAGTTTGAAACATAAAATCTCTGTATTTCTTTCATCTGTAGGAAGCTGATGGAATGACTGAGTCCCTCCATGAGACTCTAGGAAATGCAAATCCTCACTATACTAGGATGGCAAGGAGAAGATAGCAGTGAGAGAGGCTGCCAGAAAGGCTACAGATGCTCGCAAAGCTGCTATGGTTGAAGCTTCATGGTGCAGAATTCTTCGAGCAGCCAGGTGAGGTTACTGCCTCACTCTTTAGTCTCTTTGCTGGACCTTGATGCATTCATTCTTTCATCATGTTGATTATTCTTTCATCATGTTGATTATCCTTGATCCAATATTTTATTTTGCTACAGGATCCAAAACAAAAATGCTGAAGAAGTTATGGAGAAGGCCATGCTACATGCGGCTGAAGCATTCGAGGAAGCTCAAGCAATGGGTGTGATGATGTATGACAGACCTGACTGTCCACATCAGCAGTATGAGGTGGAATCGTTGTCACATACTGGAGCACGATCAACCCATAAAGTTATCGCATCATTTCAGACAGCTTTTCAGGTTGATATGGAAGTTTCTGCTGCAGTCAAAAAGGCATTTGTTCAACTCTGCAAATTCTCCAGATTCAGGAAAGAGAGAAGAGTTTAAGGAGCTATTATTGAAAATCAGCCAAAATCCTGATTTGGCAGAGACTGGTGAGAGTTCTGAAGATAAACAGCAGCTGGTTGACTGTAGCAATGAAGATACAAGTGTGTTGAAACTCAATAAAGAAAATATCAGCAGCAGTTGTGTTTCTTCTGATTTCAATACCACAAAAGTTCCAGAATCCATGGATGTTGTTAACATTATGCTTGAAAGGCTAAAAGCTCTTCATGAAGAAGAGCTTTCCTCCTTAGCAGTCATTGTAGCTACATCTGGCCTTAATGCTGCACTTCGAAATGAAAGAAACAAATATCATCAAACAGGCACCGTGAACAAAATTGGTGCTGGGTCACTCAGATCACAGGCAAGGAGGTATTCCACTGCAGAGAGTTTTATTGGTGTCCAGGGGCCAAAAAACAAGTCACTTCTGAGTTACCAAGTCTGGATAAGTTCTTAGTGAAGCATCTTTCAAAACTTGAAAGAGAAGTTCAGGAAGCAAGAGAGGCGAGCAGAAAATCCACTTCAGTAAAATCTGTCACACAAGGTTACCAAAGCCAATTTACAGGCAGCAATGCAAAGGCGCCAGAATCAACTACAGACCTCGACAGCATTCTGGTGAAGCATGTGTCTAAGCTTGAGAAGGAGATCATAGAAGCAAAGAAGATCAACCAAGGAATTCCCCAGGTGGAAGGAAGTTGTGAGGATGTCAAATCAAACGACAAACAATTGGAATTTAACAAGATTCAACCAGAAGCTGAGAATAACTGTGATTTAAAGGGAAGCTGTGAATCCAAGGGATCCTGTAAAGACAGCAATCACATGAAAGATAGTTATGATTCTGTGCAAGGAGATAAAGAGAACAAAAATTTGTATTCACATCAGTTACCACCCTCTGGTGCAAAGGGCAAACAGGGTGGCAAGAGGTTAACTAGAGTTGAAGCTGCTAGGCTGGAAGCACTTAAATCCTTTTGTACAGTAGATGGCAACACATTAGATGGTGGCCTGGACAGGATCTTCATTAAGCCAATCCATAGATTGGAGAAGGAAAAGAGGGAAGCACTTGAAGGACAAATCAATGTGCAGAAGCATCCCCAGAAGCTTGGTCAAAGCTCAACTGTGACAGAGGGGCCTAAATGATATCTTAGTGAAGCATGTCTCAAGGCTGGAAAGAGAAAAAGATTGACTACCAAAGGAGGGATGCACTGGGAGAAGGATGGACCAATGTGCAGAAACATCCCCAGAAGCTTGGTCAAAGCGCAACTGTGACACAGGGCTTAGATGATATCTTAGTGAAGCATGTCTCCAGACTTGAAAAAGGAGAAAATAGAGCAGGAAAAGGACGGTGGTATGATCGTGGTAAAGAAGAGTCAGACAAAATGTACAAATGAAGATGCAGGAAGCCTTGCTGACATCTTTGTCAAGCGTCCAACGAAGCTTGAGCAGGCGAAACTGGCTTCTGTTGCCGAGGAAAACCAGCTAGTGGCTTAAACCCTCTCGAAGAGCGTAGAAGAGCTAGACAGAAGGAGCTTCTGGATGCGTGGGGGAGGAATGGGTCTGGGGAACTCGATGAAGCCCCATGTATCAAGGATTGAGAGGGATAAGGTAATTCTGTTGAAACGAACACATCCTATGAAATGTGTTAAAGAAACATCCTGCTTGCAGGCTGATATTCTAATCTAAAATGTTTCTACCACTTTCCAGGCTGCTTGCAGGATATCAGAGGATGAACAGAAGCAGATGGCTGCTGCAGCTGAACCATGACTTCACTGAACCGGTACAGATATCTGATGTATTGTGCTCCAGCTTGGAGGAAAATGCATGCTTCCTATTGCTAAAGGCAACTGAGACTTGTTTGGGATTACCACCGCCTCGTATCCCCCCTTCCTATTTGTTGTTGTTCCCTCTGGTACAATCTTCTTTGGTTGTTGTTCCCTTGTAATTGTCTAGCATATAATCGGGAGCAAGTTCAAGTGAAATCAACTCCTTTGAAGATGACGAACAAAAAGGCCCAATGCAGTTTTCTATCTGCAGTCACTAACTGTTGTGGCATATATACGGATGAACAACGCTCAAAATGGCTAAATGAATATTTTCACGTTGTCCTTTTGGCCTTGAGGCAGCTTTGCCATGATAATTGTTTGCATACAACTTTGGTGCATTCTATTTCTCCTATAGCTTCAATGGAACTTTGAACTGCAGCTGTTTGCTTTTTCCTTCAGTTGACATTTTCACATGCATGCTCTGCTCTTTGCTTCTTCTGTGAAAGTTTGGTGAAAAGTTGGATCATCAGAAGAGTGGACCTTAGCTAGTAGTGATGATAGCTGATGCCATGTCGGCCCGAAAGGATACAGAGTAGTGTGGAGAATGTTTATTGATAGAACTTTTACTGAATTATTAGTACAGTACTAACCTTACATACCTACCAGTACAGTCATAAGGAGCAGTACTGTCATAAGGACCAGTTGAAAAAATTAATCTGTTCATTTGGCAAGCTGCAGTAGGGTTATGCAAAATCTGCTGTTTTACTTTTACTGAACTGTTAATTTGTTATGCGCTTCTTGCTGATGTTTTAAAGCGTCTTTTTCTGCCATATGCGCCCACATGTAAATCATGAACTACACACATCGAATCAAGCGTGATCATTAACACCAATCAAACTTAACATGGAAGCAGTCGTTGAATCGGCAATTGGACAAGCGACATAGTCGTTAAACTGGCAATTTGTCAAGCGAGAAGGCATCGGCTGCCTGACATGCATGCTAGTACCAGGCTACCCACTATCTGCGTGGCTGGATCCTCTCATACATGATACAACCAACAACGCAAACACATTTTTTTTGTTGTCCAAAAAAAAGAACGCAAATTAACATGGAATCCTAGAACCATGACCAAACGCGTTGACCACCTCACGCCATCTCGAGGCTGACGCACTGCACGAGCCATGGTGACCGCGGCGGCTGCTGCTTCGCCACCGTCGTCGTCGCTTCCTGGAGACGGAACGCCGGCGGCATTGCCCGCTGGTACGGTGGCGACCCACCGGTGTCCGTCGACGACGACGACATCGTCGTCGTGCCAGAGATGTCGTCCGACTCCGTGCTGTCAGTCTCATCCCGCCGCCTCCTCCGGCCCCGGCCGCCGCCGATGGCTAGCGTCAGCTCCAGCCCGTCCTCCACTGACGACGGTGGCGTGGCGGGAGGCGCGAGTGCCGGTGCAGGTCCAGCGCGCGCCGTGGCTGCTGCCTGCGGCGCCGCCTGATCTGGCGCCGCCGGCAGCTGAGCTCCGACGACGATGGCCTTGTGGACAGGCCGCTGCCCATCAGCTGCTTCTGGACACGGTACAGCCGGTGCAGCTCGTGGACCTGCTGCCTGAAGATCTCTTCGTGCCTCAGCATGGCCATCTTCAGCAACTCCATGTCGCATTGACTCGCAGGCTTATTCTCCATCTGTCTCTGCACTCTCGTCCTCTGTCCTTGAGTACCGGCCCTTCTTGTTGTCAGTTGAGACTGAAGATCAGTAACCAGTTGGCCTACCTGCAGCCAGAATTGAAGGTGCAAGATGCAGATATCAGTGTTACCAGTAATAGTAAAATCGAAGCTTAGTTTAACTTGCTCGAAAGAAGAAGCCATATATGTTTACAGGAACGATCAAGGTATGAGTACCGCTGATTTTATTTCGAAGAACAATCAATCAGCTCAAAAAGCAAATTAAATCAAGAGATGCCAAAACAAGACAATAACAATGACACATGAATATGCGTTCTACTCTAATCATACAAGTAATGAAGAAACTAATGCTACTATCTCGCTCATAAATCATAATGATGCCTGATTACATTACACAGCACTGAAAGTAGCCTGTCTGGATCACAGTACACATTCAGAGGCAACTGACTGACCTGATCGATATCCTGGTATATATATCCACAAGGTGAAAAGATGCTAGTTGTCCTCTACCTTGTTGCTGCTCTCCTTTGTCTCCTTGGTCAGTGTAGTGGTAGATTAGATGCTTCTTCAGTCAGTGATCATAGATGGTGCAGCATGAGACAAAAGATCGAGAGCAAGAGAGAAAGCAAAGGTGATGGTTTCAGATGCTGCAGCCAGTCCACTACTGGGGAAGTGAGTGGAGTGAGTGGAAGGGAGGGAGGGAGGCGTTTATATAACCTACCTAAAACTTGGGCACCATCTCAATCAAATTTACAATCCTCAGCTGCGGAAAATGCAATGATGCTTGGGGAGAATATTTGGGCTGGCCCTGCCCTGGCCTTTGGCCCTTTCGTTTAATTTCGGTTAGGCATGCCGAACAAGAGCAGTGCCATGATCGTTTTGCAATGCATGAGCTGTCCCTCCTGGAGCAGACAATATTGGCAGGAGCCTAGTTTAGCCGGCGCTGGCTGGGCCGGGCCCCCACGCTCTATGGGGCCGATATGTCCAGAGGCTAGAGGCAGGCAGCCCGGGCCAGTACCGGTGCCGTACACTGTGCAACGGCAACGCAGTGCATGCACTGACAGTGCTTACTTGTGGGGACCCCCATCCGACCGGTACCAATGGTGATCG
>JADLZK010008406.1:0-80649 GCA_015847255.1 Hyparrhenia diplandra | reverse complement strand
GATTCATCAACAAGGATATCACACATGATGCTTGCATTGCATGTATCAACATTTTCAACAACTAAGCACAACTTGTGCTCATCAAGTAGAGAGGAATGAGCTTTCTAACTTAGAATGAGTTTTCTCAAGCTTCTTATGGTCTTCCTTTAGACTCTCATAAGATGCCTGAAGCTCATCAAGTTCTTGCTTAAGGCTCTTTGTTTCCTTATGCAAGCCCTTGCATTCCTTTCTACTTTGCTTGAACATGACAACGCACTCATCAAACATGCTTTGCAACTCCTCCCTAGTTTGAGTTGGCTCCTCATCATCACTATCACTATCACTATCATCATCATCATCTTTAGTGATAGATTGTACCTTAGTGGCCTTAGCCATGAAGCATGAAGAAGGAGTGTCGAAGAGAGAAATCTTGTCATGCATAGCAAGGTGAGCTTGTCTCTTCTTCTTGTTCTTCTTCTCCTCTTCTTCATCACTTGAAGAGGATGAGCCATCACTATCCCACATAGCCACATGTGACTCATTCTTCTTCTTGGGCTTCTTCTCCTTCTCATTCTTGACATCATTCTTCTTTTCTTGCTTTCTTGATGCCCTTCTCATCATCACTCTCATATGGGCACTTTCGGCAATCAAGTGACAATCATCATGGCAACGAAAGCATGTCATGTTACCATCATTCTTGCCATCCTTGGTCTTCTTCTTGGATGATTGCTTCTTCTTGTTCTTGGAGATGTAGTTCTTCTTCACAAATTTTCCCAATCTCCTCACAAAGAGAGCCATGTGCTCATCAATCTCACTTCCACTTGTAGAAGTGCCATCCTCTTCATCACTTGATTCTTCCTTCTTCTTCTTGCCCTTGGATGAAGAACTAGCTTTGAGTGCTAGCCCTTTCTTGTCATCTTTCTTGTCCTCATCCTTAGCCTTCTTGTTGGCCTTGTTGATGAGCTCTTGCTTCTTTGAGTCATCTCTAAAAGAGTCATCGGTCATCACCTCATCAAGCAATTGATTTGGTGTCAAGAGCTTCAAGTTGGTCTTCACTAGTACGGACTTGAGCATCTCAAATCTTTCCTAGTAAGCACCTCAAGAACTTCATGTTGAATGTTGTGTCCTTGATGTCTTCACCGAGTGCATTGAGATCGTTCACCAACACTTGCATGCGGTGGAACATCTCCGGCACTCTCATCTTCCTCCATCTTGAAGCTATTGAATTGTTCAAGCTTGATGTAGGCTTTGGCTTGCTTGACTCCTTCGGTGCCCTCATAGCACTCTTTCTAGCTTCTTCCATATGTCATGGGCGATGGTGAGTGTCTTGACTTGCTCAAACACTCTATCGTTGAATGCCTCATGAAAAGCACTCACGGCCACATCATTGGTATATATTTTCTTCTCTTCAATGGCGTTGGCTCATTTGGCTTTGTCACTTCAAACTTGTTTTCGTGACAACCCACACTTCTCTATTGATTTGCTTGAGGTGTGCGGTCATCTTCAACTTTCAATGCCCAAAGTTGGTGCCATCAAAGATGGCGCCTTCTTGGTGTTGTTGACATGGAAAGTAGCCATTTTCTTATCACCTGTGGATGTTAAGCCACTCAAATACGGTGCCTCGCCTCGATACCACTTGAAAGGTCCTAATGGCTAGAGGGGGGTGAATAGCCTATTAAAAATTCTTGCAACAACACTAAACAAACGGATTAGACAATAAGATGGCGAAGCTAAGTAAGCTGAGCTACAAATTAGCTAAGCAAGCCACAAGTCAAAGACTATTGTCTCTAATCCACACAAAGACTAGGTCGCTAGTTTACTCCTAGGTGAGCAAGCAAGACTAACTAATTTACCACTAGAGCTAAACTACACTAAACAAACTAACAACCTAAGCAAAGCTACACAAGATATATCAAAGTAAATACACGTGGAGTAGTGAACGATATACCGACGCCGATGTGTAGAGGTGGAAGCCAATCACCGTGGTCAACAAGAAATCTCCAACGAGCACAACAAGGTTGACACGATGATTTTTCACCGAGGTTCACGTGCTTGCCGGCACGCTAGTCCCCGTTGTGGGCGACACACTCACTTGACGGTTGCTGCTTAATGGCCGGTGCCAAAACCCCTATGGGCGCCAAGCAAACGATCACAAGAGAGGGTCCAACAAGCCACGAAAATCCACTAGTGATGCCTTTCGCGAACCTCCCGCGGGATAAGGCTCAACCCCTCATAATAACCACCGGTGTGGCCTCGAACAAGCTCCACTCGAGCTCAACACCGCCTTGCTCCAAGCCGCTAGGGAACCGGGCAAATTCCCAAGAGAAACAAGAATCCCGCTGGCTTCTCCAAGGATGAAGTGCTCTAGATGCAACCAAGCAATGCAATGCACTTCTATCACTCTCAATCTCACCAAGAATTCGAGTTATGGATGGAGAGATGAGTGGAGAGGAGTATCAAATGCTCACTAGCAAGTTGAAGCTTCAAATGTGCAAGAGAGAGCCTAAGGAACCAGCCAACCAAGTATATATATGGCTCCTTCTCGAAATGGAGCCGTTGCTCCAAAAATTTGCTCTCTGCGGGGTGATCGGACGCACCCGACCGGAACACCAGCGGGTCCGGTCGCGAGTCCGGCCACATCGCTTCCGGCCACAACCGACAAGGGTTGGGCCCCACACCGGCACCCTTCCTTCGCGGCGTCCGATCAGCGGATCCGGTCAACACCGGAAGCTTCCGTCCAGGGTCCGGCCACCGCTGCCCGGCAAAAACCCACCGCAGGGGGTCGCCAGACGCGATCGACCGGACGCCGGCGGAGGCGTCCCGGCCGCACGCACTCGCGTCCCGGCCGCTTCCCGGACACCGCTTCATCTTCTTTTTCTTTACTCTTTGCTTCAAACTTGCTTCGCCTCTCTGCCGTAGGTTGCCAACACGTCCAAGATGACCACGTTGTCACCAATGTTAGCACGTCGAGATGTTAGGCAAGATCGGTTAGTGCTCTCATGTCCTAAATGCAATATGCAAGTCAATTGACCTAGAAGCACTTCATGCAAGGATTGTCGCGGCATCCCCTTGATAGTCGGCTATCTATCCTATAATGTGATCACACGCCTATCGTGTCTTGATCACTAAAAGGAAAACCCTATCAAGTATACCTTTGCCTTGATCTCCGGGTTCCTCTCTTGCCGATCACCGAGCTTGACGATCCATCAAGTCCACCGATATTGTCCATGTTCATGATCATCATGCTCCTTGTCATCAACCTAATCCTATCTCAAGTCACACACTTAGAGCAAAGGATTAGTCCACAAGTGTGTCATCAATTTCCAAAACCAAACATGAGATTTCACCCCCCAACAAATGACCTTAGCCATTGCACCGTGAGCCCCTTGACAAGAACACTCTATATCTAAATTAACCAAATTTGCCACTCACAAAAGTCCACCAATGTTTGCCGCTGTTCCTCTATCCATCATCCATGCTTGCAAAACAATCAGAGCCATCGCCAACCTTCCCCCAAAATAATGCCTCCCTCCCCCTCCTCTCTCCCATTAAGCTTACCTTTAAGGGCCTAGAGGATCCCAGTCCCTTTGTAGGTTTTAGGTTTTGTTGATCCTTGTTATTATTATAGGTTAAATTTCTTGCATCATCTACGAGGTGGTCGCGACATTGATGCACGGAAATAAGGTCTCTCCTGCTCTCCCTATCTCGCCGATGTTCGATCTGGCGTTGGAAGGGCTAGTGAGAGTTTGGTCTCGTAGATTTGTTGGTCTCGTAGATTTCTTTCCACAATCTCGTTTGATTGTGATGAGTATGATAATGTACACTTAATATATAATTTCATGATAGAACGTAAAAGAAAAAAACTCATTTAAAATACCCCGCACCGCTTTTTTTTCCTTTGTGGTCTCAATTTGGTTTTCTACTTCACACAAAAAAAGGTGCGCGTTGTAATTGGTGATGCGCTTAAACTGCCTTTTGATCTTTTTTATACATGTCGCGCCAATCGCGATGTACCGCGGTCATTCTCAAAAAAAAAAGAGAATGGATCAGCTCACCCCGTGATTTTTGTGAAATTTTGCCTTTTTTAAAAAAAATTTCAAATGCACGCCATTCCTTGCCCCAATTCTCTCTCCAAAATTCATTATTGACCCCCTCTTGAAACTATTTGCATGAGGTATCCTTTTGGTCATGGTGGGACAATAATTTAACCCCCTTATGTGACATTTTTTCGCGATTTGCATGTCACATCGCACTGCATATACTACTGTCGCATGTGGCGCTCTCCAAAATTCACTATTGACCTATCATATCAAATTTTTTGTCTCATGCATCCAATTTTTGATGTACGCGGAGACGGGCGGGCGTCCTGACAAACAAAACTAAAGTGAAAACGATAGGACTTGTAGCACTATTTGCATGAACTATACTACTGCGGTAAAAAATATGCATGCAAAACGGACTTACCCAATAGAAAAATTGACGAAATCGGTTTTGTCCTAACATTTCTATATTTTAGCAATTAAAGAGTATAAAAATAATTGAAAAATGGTGGTGAAACCACTAACGCATGACATGGCGCCGCCCCGATCCCCACAAAAATTTGAATTGAAACTCCAATACCATGCAAAATAGTTTCAAACCGATTTTTTTTTTTTTTTTTAAAAAGGGGCAAAATTTCACAAAAGGCCCTCACCCCACGAGGCACGAGTCCATGTCTAAAAAAGAAAAACGGAACAAAATGTATTTGGAAACGAAACCGGCCATACACGGTCCTCATCTATTCAATCCGAATATTTTTGAGGCTTTTGCGTTGGCGCATCCTTAGCTTGTCACGCGCCAGCCCCACCACCTACACCGACAGCTGCGCGCTGCGCGCTGCGCAACTCTCGTTCGAGACTTCGAGTCGCGGCGCCGCTGGCGGTGGCACTGGCATATGCAGGCGCGGCCGGCAAACCGACGTCGCGCGGTCGACGAGACCTCCATGCGGAAGTGAGGGACCTCGACATCGCACTGACTCGTCGTCCTCTTCTTCTCCATTAGCAAGTGCCCGGTTGCTTTTCGTCTTCTTTGGCCGTAGTGACAAGTATGGGTAAAGGTATTTATGTATTTTTGGTTTTATTTTTTAAGAGGAAAAAAAGTATACGATATAGGTATGACGCCTTGATGATGTCATCAAGGTAACAACATGGCAGACATGAGCATCGGCGCTGTGATACAGCTGCTGCCACGCCGCAGGGAGGCGGCACACGGGTTTTGTTCGTCGATGAGCATCATCGTCGAGTGCGGCAACGAGCGCGGACGAGCTTCACCGTGGTGTGTCCTAGCTCATCCGATGGCGCAGACGAGCTCGGTCTTGTCGAACACAGCAAGGGTGCTCCAGCCATGGCAAAACCGGGAGGCCGCTGGAGACCAAAGGCCTGTCCGCCGCGGGCCAACGGAGAGAGCGCCTGTCCAGCGTGCGGCCAGTGATGGTGTTGACAGCCCCGGCACCCCGCCTGTGCACGACCCGCGGTGGTGGTGATGGCGGCCCGAACAGCGACGCCGCCACGCGCGTGCTTGTCACCGCAGGCTCGGCCTTCGTCCCCAGGCTCGCCCCCCATTGCCGCGGACTCAGCTGCCCGCTCTCGCTCGCCTAGATCCACAGGCTACGCCACGCCTCGATGCCGCCGCCGCCACGCCACGGGCTCTGTTTGGATGAGTCAGCATTGATCCGACGTGGTGTCAACTATGCAAAACCGAACTAAAACCAGCTATATGGGGGTTAAAGTGCACGGATTCGATAGACGAAAATTTTTAAGAGGATGAAAAATCAAACTTTCCAAATAGTTGGAGGACCAGTAGAAACTTTTTCCAAAACGAAAAGGCACGAGCGGCCCACCTGGTAAAATGGAATCCTCGGCCCAATAGGTAATGCAAAGCCTGCAGTTAAAAATCCTAAACCATCAATTGCCAGCCAAAGCCCACCACGACGTAAACCCAAAACCTGAGCAAGTGAGAATGGCGCAGCTTCTCCGCGGCAAGGCCGCCACCGCCGCCGCCGCCGGGGAGGCGGCGCCCGCGCGTCGGCTCCGGCTCCGTGGCGGCGGACGGCCTCTGCGTCGTACCACCACACGATCCAGGCTGTGCCGCGGAGACGACCGGCCCCCCGCGCCGCGGCGCGCGAGCGCCGCCACGGCCGCGTTCCGGCGGTCCTGCTCACGCTTGCGGGCGCCGCGCCCGGGAACGGAATCGCCCACCGCCAGCTCCTCACCGCCGACAGGAAGCAGCTCGCGGAGATGCTCAAGCAGTCGCCCTACTTCCTCTCCACCCCCGTCCGCCTCCAGGTTCGCGCGGGCGAGCGATCCAACGCCATCGTCCACGCCGGCAACGTCCTCCCCATCAAGGTAACCCAAATTTCCTCGTCTTCCCACCACATACTGCATCAATTGCCTGCATTGCACATACAAATAGGAGGAGCTTGTTTGGGTTTTATCAGCTGTGGAGTCTGCTCACCTTATGTTTGTTGAAATGCTCCTTAGTGAAAATGTTTCTTGCTAGGATGATGCCTAAATGGTAGGAAAGCACCGTTGAAAATCTGCCTTTAGTTGTACACCTCTTTGCAGGAATCGTCTATGTTGTCTGTGTAGGATGTCGGAACCATTTGTCATGCTCATGCCACACACTGCAATTGATGTATGTGCTCTTTGTGTGCAGGTGCATAGAGATGAAGCTTCTGGGAATATATTGAACTTGGTAATGGTGAAGGCAGATGAAGGAACAATGCTGAAGGTGGATTTGCCTGTAGAGTTCAAGGGGGAGGATGCTTGCCCTGGGTTGAAGAAAGGTATCACATTTTTCTTCTCCTCTTTTTTTCAGTATATTTCTTTGCTATGCTCAGCATACTAGTGTACATGGCAAGGGAAATCTGGAAACATGTTGTTTCAATAGTGACACACATACTTTGAAGTCATCTTGCATCGCTTAAGTTGCATGGTTGTGGCCTATGTGAGAAATATCAGCTATAGTCCCAAGATCTTGATTCAATTGGTACTTGTCGAGATTCTGTTTCATCTTTTGTTATTGTTGATGCGCTGTGAAGAGAACAAACTTCGTTATAGAAGTTTTATTTGGCATTCGCACGTTGGTGAGTCCATTTTTCAATAATCCAATTATGAAGACACATGCAAATCGTTTTCTTCCACAAGTATATATCCAGTTGCCCAAATAATATGGATACTTGAAAATAGTAAGTCATGTAGTTGGTGCAATTGCATAACTGGTGGCCTGGCACTCGTTTTCTCACTGCTGTATTACACTGATAAAATTTCTGGATTTCTCATTCTACCTAGCTTAACAGGCAGCAAAGAGTGACAATTTCGATGTGACCTATCATCTGTTTTGTTTCTCAAATATCACATGTGAAAAAGCGTGTTTCTTAAAAGGGCCTTTTCATAGTAGATAGCATCTAGGACATTCAGCGTTTAGTGATCTAGGATTCCCTATCTAGTCATGTAGAGCTGGTGGCAGAGTTTGTTGTAGTGTTTCTCTATCTTTCTGGGTTTGTTGGAAATCGTAGTATCAGGCTCTGCAGTTACATGAAATGCTAAGCTTAAGATTGTTTCCATGTTGGCGTTGATTTCAGGGTGCCAAATATGTATTTACAATTTAGTCAGAACATATGTGCGTATGAAAATAATATACATCATCTTACCTTTACTTACTTTAGTTTAGACGCAACTAGTCATCTTGCAGTTGACCAATGGGGTATATGAATCTTGAGCCTGGTAGCATGGGCATTCAAGGGGAACTGAAGAAATGTACAACATGGCTTCTTTCAGTGGTGCTTGAGTTTTTATGAGCCCATAAGGCCATAACTGACTGTGAAGAATGGAATTGCTACCAGATCTTTATTTCCTTGTAATATTGTCTAGAATATCATGCAAGAAGAATTAGAATTGACTCAAAAAAATAGTTTGTTCAAAGTCTTGAATTAAGCTATTTAGGTCCTTTAAAGCAAGTATATCATCTCAAAAAAAAAAAAAAAAAAAGTATATCACTAATGTTGCATTTGCAGGGTCTGCCTAAACTAGCTTTTTCCTTAATTTTGGGATAACTTGAAATCAGTTGGCACTGTTTTGTAAGACGCTGACATATCACAAAGCAACCAACTTTTATTTTCTGTAAGCAGGCAGAACCCAATTTGATTTTATTTACCAGATTACAGGCTCCTTTCTGTTATCTGAATCCATTCATGTGTAAACAACTTTCCCACCCCAAGATTGGTTGAGTGTAGTGTAGGAAAGTACTGAGTAAAAAGCATTATTTCTTTATCTTATGTGAAGACATCACCCATGTAAATACCAATTATCTTAGAGCAACTCCAAGAGCATCAATAAATTTTCAATCTCCATATCTCTATTTGGACAGTCACTCAACGAATATTCTCTGTATATCTCTCATAGTCTCATGTCTCCAACAGACTTGCCAATTTTTTTTTTTATCCGCACTCCAATAGCCTATCATAATTTTCCTTGTGTGCGAAAAATTTCATGAGAAAACTGCCATCTATTGCATTTAGAGTGCCATGTAGCCTCTCCAAAAGTGGAGAGCGAGAAGGGTGGTTTTGGAGAGCGGAAAAGATGGAGAATGATTTGGCAAGTCTATTGGAACATGTTTGTGTGTTTTCTAAATTTTGTGATAAAGAGCTATATATAGTCTCCTGAGATGCTCTTAGGATACCAAGAAAAACAACACCTTGCTTAGTAGTAATTATACCCCCAAAAAACATGCCTTGATTATTCAGTAAGGACAAAAGACTATGAAAGTTTCACTGTAACATTATTACTCCTGTTATGGCGTTCGAATAGCTTTGTCGTAATTCATAGGCACATTTGAGTTTTGTTAGTTCTATATCAGTATACTTTTCTAGGCATCTTACAATAGTTTTGAATCTGATGCTCCTCCGTTTTATACATGGCGTGTGAATTCTCTGCTATTTACTTCTGCATCATTGTGGTCCTGGCCTGGTGTCGTTTTTCATTGTTTGTATCAAAACGTCTGGTATAAGATATCAACCATGACTTCAGTACTTCTGCAATGATAAACTGCAATCAATAGGTCCAAAATGTGCTGCTGATACGAAAGACTTGTCGATTGTGATAGGGACAACTTCCTGTACATGATTTTCACTGCCCTGAATGCCGACTTCATTGTGTGTATTTTCCTTTAGACCCACATAAGCTGGGCTTTTCGAGAAAGCTTGGGTTCAAGGGTGCCCCCATGCTTTTCAGTACAAAGTGTTTCATCTTATCTGGAAAGTCATCATCGTTGCTGCATCTTTATGATGTCATAAATTCATAGTATTTAGTGCCCAAGGTTCCCGAAGCTTGTCCTGATTTTTTAAGGGTGTTTCAGATTAGTGCCAAAATATGCTACAATAAAAAAGAAAGAAAAAACATGTCAGAAATCATACAGCTCATAGTTGCAATGCACAGTAGGTCAAAACTCAGAGCAGTGTAGGACATGCTAGTTGGCACATCTGTTCAAAATATTACTAGTCAGTGCCTCCTTGCTTTTTTGCATTTGTCAGTTTCCTGAGTTACTTGAACTCTGTGTATATCTACTTCTAGGGTTTTAAATTGTATTGCTAGTAAGGTGTTGTTTAATGCTTGTTTGGCTCATTAACTGGTATATGTGATGTTTACTACTCCCTCCGTCCCAAAAAGAATGCAACTATGGGGGTTTGTGCCAGTCAAACCGGCTAAAGTTTGACCATGGTTAAAGTGAATAGGGTTGAGTGTTGGTTTGTATAATCCAATCATGTATAGAAGTTATAAAATAAAGATTATGAAATTATTTCTATGAAATAGACTAAGTTTGATGTGGTGAATGTTATTACATACACCGATGTTAATGTTATTACTTGAATTTGCTTGGTTCAAATTTCACGCTTTCTGGCACCTTCTGGCCAGCTGAGACTACATAACTTGCAGTTTGGTGCCAGTGACCATTCATCTGTCTGCAGTATTTGATAATTCATTTGGTACTCACTCGAAGTTTAGCATACATGCACGTGCAGCAAAAGTATGCGATGATCAGTTCATCGCAATCTTTTTTAACTTCTTAGGTACAACTATGCAAACCTGAAGAACACACATGAAACTAGTTATAAAGCAGGGTACTCTGACAGGTTAAGTATCTGCAGCAACTCCACCTTTTTATGTGTGTTGCCTAGCTCATGCTATCATATTCTTTGATTATGTAATCTGCTACTCATTATATTGATCGCTTTGAGTTCTTGACCTGACTATCAAATTGGTTTGATAACGCAGGAGGCTTTTTGCAGAAAATAAGGACCAGCCTGGTGTATCTCTGCCCAGCTGAGCACATCCCTCCAAAAATTGAGGTGGACCTAACAAATCTTGATGTCGGAGATAGGGTATTAATGCATGACATTCCTGTCCATCCATCGATCAAGTTGCTGAGTAAAAACGAGACCATGCCCATCTGCAAGATCTTGGCCTCAAAGCCAATTGAGTCAGTCGAGTAGGCAGTACTGCAAATATTTCAGAGTTGATAACATTGTACCTTTGGGTGGACAGCCCTCAGCAGCTCCATCTCTTGGCTTGGTTTTTGGTTATCCATTCCCTAAGTTTCAGTGTGATGGTGGATTCAGACAAGCTATGAGCTTCAAGTAAAGATATGAAGGAACAACACGAAGAGCAATCACTGGAGAAACACCTTGTCTGTACCAATCACTATAGAATAAAAATCCTTTGTCTTTCAGTTTGGGTTTCAGGGACACATGACATGTAAGAAGACAATTGTGGACTCTCCTTTGCTGTGGCCTGGGTGAATTGCATTCTCTGGGCTTGGTGTTGTTTTGAAACTGTAAGAAGCTCTTGCAGGGGCTCTCGAGTCATCATTTTGACTGCATGCATGGTACCGTCATGATTTTTACGTATTGAATGTAGAATACACGCGAATGATACGGTAGATGAGTGTTGCCCTGTACGGACAACCTTTTCGTATTTAACCATTGTGTATGTATACCAGTCTCCAGAGCCCAGTCACCGACCATCTGATCTCTTTTCCTGGTCTGGCAGGGATGGACCATTGCATGCATGATCTTGTACAGATAATGGTGGTGTGGCAACTGCATGCAATCTCTTTAGTTTCTCCCATCGAGACGGTAAACACCCGGCAATGCTGTTCTCTTCGTGTTTATGTTTCAGGTGTCATTTTTTGCAAAGAGTAATTGTTTCAGGTGTCATTTGAGCAAAGCAATTGTTAGAGTCCTATTATAAAGAAAGAACCACAAGCCGGAAATCCCATAATAAAGAAATATCTCTGTTTCTCTTGATAGTGAAGGCCAGTTAAGATGTCACAAAAGGAAGGGCTCTGATGCAACATTACAGTTCCATTTCAGATTCAACAGTACAGTTTCATTTCAGACTCTGTATGCGTTTCATTGTGGCTGTATCTTTTCTCAGTATTTTTGTGCTCATGGAGTATATATACACACACACACACACACACTACATATAGCCTTTTAGGTTTACTATGTTGGTTTGGCCCAGAAAGCAATGCACTGCTATTGAAAGACAGTGAGGAAAACAACACAGTTTGTCCTTTTGGTCGAGTCCAATGATTGAAAGATACGTTTGCTCGCAGGCCGACCTTTCATTCATCAAACTAATAATACAAAAAAAAAGAGGACATAGAGATGAAATCGGGACAAACTCCTACTGCGGCCGGCGTTGGTATCTACGTATCGCCGGCAGATACTCGTGGCAATAAATCCAAACCGCGGCCAGGAAGGAGGCAGGAGCAACAACAACAACAACTAGGAGACTAAATTCAGAGGTCCCCAGAGTTAGATACACCAAAGCTACCACGTCCGTTTCTGCATTTAAGCCACGGAATTTCTCCCTAATCGCTTCGCACACAAATATATATATAATATGTACAATCCAGTGGCTGACAAGGTGGTCCCACGTACAGGTCCCCCTGCATGCTCTTTGCATGTGTACGTAAGTAATGTGCTTGAGTCGTCGACTCGTCCTTGTACTTGTACCTAGCCAGCAGGTAGCGCTCATTAACGTAGTAATTCAAGGCTGGGGATACATGCTCATGTCCCTTACATTTTGGCATATTATAGATACATGTATCAAACAATTAGGGACAGGGATGGCGATGGCAGCATATACTACAATTTTGTTTCTATTCCCATGCATGCCAAGGGGAGGCCTACCACGATATGGCCACCCATGGCACTGATTGCATGCATGGTGCACCACTGTTTGCTATATATGCTAGTACAAAGTACAAACGCTAGATGGATCATATCAGTGACGAAGCTAGAAAAAATATATTAGAGGGGCTAATTAAGCACATCTTCAACGTAACAACATCTTTTTCTCAAGGCAACAATGGTGGAAATTTTTAGGGGCTTTCTCATCTCTGGATCGGACTTCTGAATCCTTAATAATACAATATTTTCTAATTAATCAATGTGAGTCAATAGCTTGACATGGGGACGAGATCGAAGCTCTAGGAGCTTAATTATGTAGCCGCCGCCCTCTAATAGATTGCACGTACACCAAAAACCTTGCATTGGTTTGCACTACACAGGCTGCACTTTATATTACACATACACAAACATACCAACTTGAGCTGGCTAGCACACACACAAGCAATGAGAAATACCCCCGGGGATGGTATTAGAAGTCGCTTTTTTACAAGGTTTGGGTCAAATATCGGAAATATAAATCATTAATAACTTTTAAGTTGTTGAGTTTGTAAATGTAAAAATTATATGAGTAGATTTGTCTTAAAAATACTTTGATAAAAGTATATATATTTCACATCTCCATAAATATTTTTATAATAATAAGAGGTCAAAGTTGTGTTTTGAGACCGTGTCGTCGTCCTAAACGACTTCAAATACCGTCCCCCCGAGGGAGTACATAAGAAATGTGTGCGTGTGGGTGGAGCACGTAGACTTAGTGGCCAGAGATCCCTTTTATTTCTATTCTAGCTATGGGAACTCTCGGTTAAAAAACGAACATAGTAGGCTGCAAGCCATGGAATATGAAAAAGGGCCACTATCCATGGCCCGCCAGGTTGTTGCATTGGGGATCGGAGATGGGAAGTCAGCCCTAGTTGTCTGTGAAGGTCCATTGATTTCAGTGCAATCCAAAACCATTGCTAATAATGACTATTACTCTCCCACTTGTCCAAATGTACAGTTTCTCATCTTACTCTAGGTACGTAGCTAGATGTCAGCCCATGCTCCTGCGCGGTCGAGCCGCCAGTGGAAACTGTGGCGCCGGGGCAGAGGCAGTCCGTGGGGCTCCCCGTGAGAGAGCAAGTGCTCCCGAGGTTGAGCCGCCGTGGAGGCCTCGTGGCGAAGACGAAGATGAAGGCGCTGGGCGCCGACAGGTGGACACGCGAGCGACGGGGCGCTTTTGCTAGTTCTTCCGCTCGCCGGCTTGCCATGGGGTGGCTGTTGCAGCTCTGCGGTCGCGTGTTATCACCCCGGCGAGGTTTCAGCAGGGCGGCTAGCAAATGCGACGGCGTGGCGAATTGTTTGGATCCGAAAGCCGGGCCGACATCCGAATCGGAGTCTTTGGGCGAAAAGCTTGGCGATGACGACGCGCGCGGGCGCCGCCTTCCCCGCTGGGGGGTCGTCGCTCTAGTTTCTTCCACGGTGTGTACCCGGTCCGTCATGGACGGCGACGGCGGCGTTTCGAACGCCGTAACCTTGTTGAAGGCGTTTTGTGGGTTAGACTAGGCTAGGCTTCTCCGGATCCGCTCCTTCTTTGGGTTGTCGTTCTCTCTGTTGTATTGGCGTGGGTGTGGTTTTCGGCCCGGTTTCCCAAAAACTGGGGTCAATCTTCTTCTTATTAATCCAAAGCCGTAACAGCTTGTTCCTGGATCTTTCAAAAAAAAAAAAAAAATAGTTTGACGTAATCTATTTACCTGAGAGCAAATTTTGTTATGGTACATTACATCCACTGTTGGTATCATGATATGTATTTTAATTTCCTGCTTGACTCTGATAATTCTTTTGTGCAAACTAAAAGTACAAAATAAAGGCACAATAATTTCGATCCACATATATATCCCATTAATTAACTGTAAAATGTCCCTAATAATACTACTATCGAGAAGAGAGTGCCTCGATGAACCACTAATCCCCTAGTAAAAAGACCTAAAGCAATGAAAGTTCACTTGAACGTTACTACTTAAACTTGATTTGGACAAATAATGTTGGCCCAGAATTTGTGGGGGAAATGGCTGGCCACCACACAAGGTCTATGTTTCCCAATTATTAAAAAATCGAAACTGGCTTACAAATTAATGTGAGATTTCTATCCGTTCATATAAGTATTTTGCATTGGTGTGTGATTATATATGATCCTAAAAAAATAGCCCTAAAGTGAGCGGTGGCTGGGCTTGTGCTGATTTGACGAAATTATTTAGTGCGGTGTGAAGGTCAATCATGCATGTGATTGTTAAGCTCCTGAAGTCAGTGAATGGCTGGGCTTGTGCTGATTTGACGAAATTATTTAGTGCGGTGTGAAGGTCAATCATGCATGAGATTGTTAAGCTCCTGAAGTCAGTGAAGTGTACCTACACGATCCACTTGAAACAAAAGCATGAATCACAGTAATAACAATCAAATATACACACACATTAATTGTTTTTTTTCATGCGACAATATGTTAGGACACTAACAGACTGAATTTTGTATAATGATGTGAAGGTAGTGAGCCAAATGGCCCCATTCTAGGCATGTGAAGGCTACCGGATATATAATTTAGACAAAATTGATAATAATTCAACATAAATTAAAATGATGACTAGCTAGCTCCATGCCTCCATCATCCATTTATGTAGATTCTATTTCTTTATACACACAATGAATGCAACACGGCAGAAAGAATTTACCAATGAGAAACCAGAAAAAGAGGGAAAGGTGAAAAGAATACTAATAATAAGAACGGTGAAGAAAGAAGATGCATATGTTCAACACCAAAATAAATACACAAGTGAATGAAGATATATGTTTAGCTGCTGCTCTGTTCGTGTTAATTTCTTTATTCATGCCTGCTGCTCCCTCCTGCAAAGTGCAAGCTATTTGCATGCATTTTGTTTCTCTTACTTCACCATTTGCTGTCCTCTCCTGCGCTGCAGCACACCATGCATGCTTCTCCTGCTGTTTCTGTCTACCCTCTACTAGTACTCCCATCTCTCCACCTTCCCACCATTAATTTCTCTGTGTTACACTGATCCATATGATGAGTATCTGTCCCCATTTCCTACCACTCCTTCTGTCTTGCATTTATTTGGCTCTAACTCTTGAGCAAGAAAGGCAACTGATCATGAGGAACCTGCACAGAGTATCATTCCAGGTGAACGATATGTCAGCAAGTGTGATTGAATGAGTGCATACATCATGTTCATGATGCTTACAGTAATATGTCCAGCGGGGAGAGAGGATAGAAAGAGGGATATATTTAATTTATGCACTAGAAGTTCAGAACACAAAAGAGTCATAGGCATGCATGTACAGATTAAGCGCTAACCTAGAAGATCATTGCGTGCGATCTAGACTCTAGAAATTAAAAAGGTAAGAGTTGGTTACTTGTGTTTCCTAATCATGCATCAAACTGTTGTGTCTTTCAAGTCATACTTAGTGAATATGTAACTAGCACTGCAATCAATAACTGTTTAAGCAACCAAGAGATGTATTATTACCAACTAGGCAGATTCATTGCACCTTTTCAAGGGATCAATCAATCATGTATAAAAAAAACCCTTGACACTCGCCATGGGTATATATCACCCTCCCTCCGAAGGCATTGTTTTTTTTGAAGGTAGAAAGCAAATTATTAACCTTCCTGGCAAAGCAATTCACAAACCCTCCTTACTTTGCTAGCAAGGGTTTTATCAACTAGCAGCCTAAATTTTCACCCACCGGGAGTCAAACATAGGACCTGGAGATGCTTCTAAAGCACTATAACCAATACGGTAAAGGGATGACCAATACGTCAAACATAGGCCTTCAGAGAGCTTCTCATGGTCATCCTAATTAGAGGGAGAGGATCCCATTTAACTAAGGGATGACCATAACCCCACCATGCTATTGAGTTTTTGTCAGCGCCCTTCAATTAATGCACGGCAATTGATCCTTTTAATTTTAGCAGCTATTTTCTATAACAGGAACATACTTTAATTTATAAAGAGCTAAACAACTGAGTTTTAACAATACACCGTGTTAAATAAAGAAGTTCGATAAAATCTATTTTAGATCGTGCACATTTTAAACATGCATGGTGGCTGCCATCTTTACATGATGCGTAGCTAGTATTTCTTGTAATCAAGTGATGAAATGCTGGATTGCTGGTCATTTAGCTAGCTAGCTAAAACAGAACTAACATACTTAACATGTGTTAATTTGTGTGTTACCAATGCATAGATATATACACATTCATGATGGAAATTATCTGTTAATTGATCCACAAAAAAATGGACAATGAACTCAAGCAATCGGTTTTCCATACGCAAGAAGCACATATATATATACAACTAGTACACTTCTTTATTAACATGCCAGGATAGTCATTTCATGAAGATAATATAAGCCACACACACCACTCTCTACTACTATATATATGGGTGAGCAATAATATTCACCAATTCGATAATCACTTTTCTCTATAAATTTTATTATGTTCATTTCTGCAAGCACTAAGAATATATCGGTGTTGTTTGTTAGTAAGATTAATAAATACTACCAAACAACTTGCAGATTCAGCTCAAGAATTTAAATAAGCTCGCTTGGAATACAAAATGTTAGTAGTAGCACAGCTAATAATGCTAACACTGAACGTTTTCGTTACTACTACTCCAGTTCCAAATCCAAATTGTAGGTGTGTAGGTTCTACTATGCACATAGATATACATTAACAAGTAAAACTATGTATTTAGAAAAACCAGAACAACTTATTATAACTTAATTAGAACATTTTTAATAAGGATTAGCAAGGTTAACAAAAACATATACTTTCAGTATTTTTTTTTTGTTGATGCACTAGTTTAAAAGAATAAATTTAATTAGTATGTAGTATGTACAAACAATACTGTAGTATCGAAGATCGAGAAAGTCAAAAGAGAATCAAACAGAGAAGGCCACCATAGTCAGAGGAAGAGGAGGATATCTATTTGTGGTGAAAAGTAAGAATACCTTGATAAGAATCCAGCTATAGCCTGTGCCTTGGGGAGGCGTGCATGGATCCATCCTACTAAGATCGACGATGCCGACGACGCGACGCCATATGATGAAGACGACGACGGAACGGGAAAAATTCATAACGAACAAAGGAACGAACACCAAACAAACAACGAAAGGAAAAAGGCGGCGGCTAGAAACGAAGCACGAATCAGATCAGGCCGGCGGCACGGCACCGCCGCTGCCCGCGTCGCTGCCATCATCGGTGTTCTGCTGCGACGACACCTCGGGGTGGGACTGGCCCGAGGACGACGGCGGCGGGGACTGCTCCATCTGGTACGTGAGCGCCACCTGCGACGGCTGCTGCTGCTGCTGGAAGAGGAAGCCGCCCTCGTACGGCACGGCGTCGGGCGGCACAACGGCGACCGTGGCGCCGCCGCTTCCCCGGCGTAGACCGCGGCCTGCCTCATCATGAGATCCTGCTGCTCCCTTTGCGACCTCGACGGCCGCAACGAGCTGCTGCTGCTGCGCCTCCATGGCCTGCTGCTGGTGGTGGAGGTGCTGGTGCTGCTGATGCATCATGATCTGCTGCTGCTGGTGGTGCCCGACGCCGACACCGACGCCGACGCCGAGCCCCATGCCGGTGGCCGCCGCGAGAGGCGCCACGCCTCCCGCGCCGTACTGGTGGTGGTGGTACTGCGGCGCGGCGACGAAAGGCGCGAAGGCGGCGGGCCCAATGTACCCCGCGAGCTCCTTGCGCGCGGCGGCGAGCCCTCGCGGACCTGCTTGATCCTGAGCTGCAGCACGGAGATGTAGGAGACGCATCCGTAGACGGGGTCACGCTGGCGCGCCTCGGCCTCGTAGGCGAGCGAGTTGACGGCGTCCTCCGCTGCGCGTGCGGCAGCTCGTTGAGGAGCTTGAGACGTTGCTGGCCCCGAAGACGCGGTGCACGCTGGAGAACTTGGCCGGGTTGTCGGGCGGGAAGTAGGGCGCGAACACGCATCCCTGCGTGCACTTGCGCCGCAGCAGCTTGCACGCGGCGCACGGCGAGTTCGACGACGACATCCTCCTCCTGCCTCGCCGCCGCCGCTGCCAGCGGGAGGACGGCTCCCGCTTCCTTCTCCTCCTCCTCCTCCTCTCCTGTGTTCGCTGACGACATACAGAGACGTGGAAATGAGTACTACAGGGGTGATCGAGATCGACGGAATTCTAAACACCGCAACACGCGCCGCGCGCATGTCGTATGGATCCAGGAAAGGAAGAGAAAGAGAGGGGGGATTTGGACGGACGATTGTTCCGCGCACATGACTTAATTGCTAGGGCACGCGCACGCGCATGATTCTTACTTACCCCAAGCTGGCCGGGACGACGAGAAGGGAGTATCACTTGTTCATGGCGGCCGGGCCGGAGGGGATCTCTCGACTCCACGATCGACGCAGGGGCCGGCGGCGGGGAGGAGGAGAGGACGCGGAGAGATAGAGGGAGGGAGGGGGGGAGGGAGATGCGTGATCTGGAATTCTGCGGGAGGGCGGTCCAGAGCGCTCCAGGTGCTGCGGGGTCGTTCGCTCAGCTCGCCTGGGGAAGGGAAGGGAAGGGGCACCGACCGCGATCGATCGGGCGCGTGGGCCCGGGGTAGTTGAACTAGCCATTCAAAATGCTGGCCGTACAATTCGATAGGACGACGACGGCACCTCAGCTCAAGTGATGGTTGAATGAAGTTGGATCTCAACAGCCTCCTTTTAACGGAAGCGATCGTGGAGAGGTAATATCTGCAACGGCCCGGTGAACTAATTACTAGGGTCACGCTGGCGCTGGGACGTCCTACCATCCTCAGGCCCATCGGACGGTGTCAAGTAGAGCCCACGAAGGAACTGACCCGTTCCCGTCGCGTGCTGCTCCGCTCGAGCCCCGTTTCTTCCCCACCGCACGAGCCCGGCTTCCTCGGCGCCCGCGCCCGTCGCCAGCGAGCCACTCTGCCCCTTCGCGCTCTGCGCGCTGCTCTGGGAGGAGGTCTCCCCGCCTCCATCGCCCCAGCTCGTGGTGCTGGCGAGCTCGGCCAGCGGCGCGCGGAGCAGCGGCGAGCGGCGAGCGGCGCGCGGAGCAGCGGAGAGCAGCGCGCGTGGATCGAGCAGCGGCGTGCGCGCGGAGCAGGGCGAGCCTTCCCCCAAAGTCCGGCGAGCTGCGGCGCGTCGAGCGGCCAGCCTAAGAGCAGCGGCGGCTCGCTGGCTTCGGCGAGCTACGATGGCGCAAGGCTGGGTGGCTCGAGATGCTAGGCGAGCAGCGAATATTGAGGCGACGGGAGCCTCATCCCCTACATATCATTTCCCATTGTTTTATTATGAAATCCGCAGCCCCGGTGCTCATCAGATGATTAGGTGAAGCCGCTTTGGCATCAGAATGGGTTGAATTGATTATGAAATGGATAGTGCGGGTGTCACTAGCGTCTCGTCGGAGTACCTGAAGAGGATGCTATATGTATCATCTCATTACTGGCATTAGATAGATGAGTATGTAAGTTCTGAAAATCTTTTGAGCGCATGAATTGCTGAAGGATAATTGGTTGGTTCAAATGTAAAAAGCAATGTGAAATTACTGAACGATGAATAACTAAATTACTGGCCTGTTGTTTAGTAGCGCTCTCTCCGTCTTTGGATTAGTTTAATGATCAGGGAAAAACAATCAAAAATACCCCCTTGTGTTCTGTATGCCATTTTCCGAGACTATAATCGAATGAATAGGTGAAATTACAAAGGCATACAAATATTCTTTATATTTGTGTTAAAGGCATTGAAAGAACAGAGTTGAAGTTGTAGTCTTATTTTCTTCATCAAAATGAGTTCATAGCACTAGGTCATATAAAAATAATAATAATAATGTATAGCATTTTACATTGACATTATTCGTTGCTGCTATCAAAACACCATTATTTATGTTATATAATTATAGTTTTGCACTTGTGTAGTGGGTAATCATTGTTTTACTCATTCAAATATTCTTTATACATGTTATGTATGTCATTTTCGAGACTATAATTGAATGGATATGTCATTTTACAAAGGCTCAATGTAATTTAATTTCATTATGTTGCATTTACCTCTATTTTTATGTTGCGTTTACTTGAATCTGCTGTTACATCTCAGTGTTCTTATGAAACGTGAAGATTTCCCCACTGCATCATCTGTATTTCCTCTAATGAAACATCCTAGTGTACCTACTGTTTCAAGTATACGGATTGTATGTTGCTACTAGCTGAATTAGTCGTTTCATCTCAAAATGTGGTCATTTAACTTGATCATTTCCCCACTGTTACGTATTTTATTGTTCACTCCTTATAAGAAGATGTTACGTAGGACCGCAACCGGATTTGTGACCTTTAATGGAATTAGTTGCCATTGCAACGTCATTTCGATGTAGTTAACACACGTACCATTTATTACTTGCAACAGGCGACTAATACTAGTTAAACATGTCATTAGAAGCATTGCAACATCCTATGTGAGTAGTTGTAACAGTCCAAATAATACCGTTCAACACGGTCCAAAGACGCACTTGTAATAAGATATGAGTGGTTGCATAAAGAATAGAGGCATATAAGATGGGCTCCAAATATTTCTAAACAATGAAAAAAAAAAGTGATAAGCAACTGGTAAAGTTGAACATCACTGCAACAGTAGGGTTCAAGAAAATACAACAGAACGCTATGACCAATGCAACATGGACGATCACATCATAAATGGCATAGCTGGGTGCCTAGAAATATCATTTAACAGGTTTCAATGATGACGAAACTCAGATACAGTGTAATCATATTCATTGTTCAAGTAGGAAAAGGTGACAAGCAACTTGTAAAGTTGCATTGTCAACACCGCAACTGTAAACAAGATGGTTCGGTACATGCAATGGACTACAATCACCAATGCAACAATGCCGATTCCATAACAAGGTTACATCCGTAGATCCGAGGGCACAGGTTACATAGATGACAAATGCCACATGTTTATTACTTGTTCAAGTGCTAAATGTAAAGACTACGCAAGACGAGGGTCCGAATGAAAGCCTCAGCGGACACCTCGCTCATAGGCGATAGGATGATTGACGCGAAGAACAAGCTTCCTATAGTCAGCCATGTCGACCTGAAAAAAGAAACAAAATGACTGAATTCGAAATGGCTGAATTGGAAGAAACAAAGCCAACTATGAGCAATGGAAAACACAAACCTTGTCATTTGGCATAGCCATCTTCTGCCCATTCCATGACTGCATATACAACATCGCAAAGAGGCCATAGTCATCCCTAAAAAACAAAAAAACAGTAAGGTCAATGTGTATACATGAGAGAAGAAATTAGGATTCACAAAATCAAAACAAGAGGTGTCAAGAGAATACATACAAGTTTTTGTGTGTCGGGTAATCTATTGGGTAGTCCCACTTGAATGTTTTTACATCACGCTTGAGAACATTGGATGAATAAGCATCAAGTCCAAAGTTTGCAACCTGCAATGCACAACATGGTTAGAGGAAGGCAGTCATGCAACAACCACATAAAACATAAGAGACATTTCAAAACAGCTAATGCAACATGGAAGGGGTGTACAAACATGATTCTCAGGTGGATATATATGCAAGTGATATGTTCTCAAAAGGCCAAGGCAGTCATGCAAATATATAGACTACGCAAGACCGGTATGAAATCAAATATATATAAACAAAGGCAGTCATGCAACAAGCACATAAAATATAAGAGACATTTCAAAACAGCTATTACATCATCAAAACATAAAACACTCATATTTGGAACCTACATCTTATATGCCTCTATTCTTTATGCGACCACTCATATCTTATTACAAAGGCGTCTTTGGACCGTGTTGAACTCGGGTATTATTTGGACTGTTACAACTACTCACATAGGATGTTGCAATGCTTCTAATGACATGTTTAACTAGTATTAGTCGCCTGTTGCAAGTAATAAATGGTACGTGTGTTAACTACATCGAAATGACGTTGCAATGGCAACTAATTCCATTAAAGGTCACAAATCCGGTTTATGGTCCTACGTAACATCTTCTTATAAGGAGTGAACAATAAAATACGAATAAAGGGGGAAATGATCAAGTTAAATGACCACATTTTGAGATGAAACGACTAATTCAGCTAGTAGCAACATACAATCCGTATACTTGAAACAAAAGAGGGTACACTAGGATGTTTCATTAGAGGAAATACGTGATGATGCGGTGGGGGAAATCTTCACGTTTCATAAGAACACCGAGATGTAACAAGAGATTCAAGTAAACGCAACATAAAAAAATAGAGGTAAATGCAACATAATGAAATTAAATTACATTGAGCCTTTGTAAAATGACATATCCATTCAATTATAGTCTCGAGGAAATAGCATAGATAACATGTATAAAGAATATTTGAATGAGTAAAACAATGATTACCCACTACACAAGTGCAAAACTATAATTATATAACATAAATAATGGTGTTTTGATAGCAGCAAATGAATAATGTCAATGTAAAATGCTATACATTATTATTATTATTTTTATATGACCTAGTGCTATGAACTCATTTTGATGAAGAAAATAAGACTACAACTTGAATCAATAATATAGAATGCGGGTAGATCACATAACCCTAGCACTCTCCCCGCTTGTTTCGTAACCTAGCACCCTCTCTTGATCTCTCCCCACACACTGCGTAAAGAAGGCGGCGCTGCGGCGCCGGTGCCCATGCCCCAAGCGCGCGCATTATTGCAACAAATACATTTATCTCCAAGAATCCCAAAGAAAAAAAAAATATGAAGTTATTGAAGTAAAACCTTCTTACGGTGTCGGAGGGTTGTGAAAGATCGGTGTGTTTACTATCGCTTTCTTGTTGCTCGATGTTTCAAATTTTGCATCAGCTCCACAAAAATTTTGTTGATGCATATTTCTACATCAACAACCCCTGCATATATCGATGTTGCAAAACAATATTATTAGATGTCTCTAAAGCTCTATTTATATGTTTCATTGGTACAAACATGAAGACAAAGTGGCAACTACCGCTTGATGCTTCACGCTCTCACATTCTATGTTTTATTGCTACAAACAGAGCTACTTCAACAATAGACTTTGAGGAGAAACATAGAATGTGAGAACTCGCATATTTTTAAATCCAAAGCCATTAACATCAACTCGGCGCGCTTTGTTTCGTTTTTGTTTCAGTTCATGTTTCAGTACTGTTCATGTAGTATCGCTCAGTACTACTTAGTAGCTTCCAAAGAAGAGCATGTTCCAAGATTTTGTTCAAAGATTATCTCATGTATGTAGCAATAATGGAATCATGGACTACACCATATGAACATAGTAACACAAGAAATACATTTACAATTCCACACCAAGTTGCTTTTGAAACTCATGTTGCAAACTTCATAAGCACATGTCACATGTTCAATAATCATATGTTTCCATTTGCAATATGCTATTCACTAATCCTAACATAGGTTAGGAATAAGTTTGAATCATATGCCTTACCTCGGACATGCCATGCACGCTCCTAGAACGGCAACCGCTCCATCTCCAAAGATCTAGCTCAAGCACCTTCTCCATTAGCCCGAGCCTAATAGAACATATGCATCTAACTATCCCGACAAGATAAGATCAACTGCTTTTGTTTCAGTTCATGTTTCAGTAATCGTTCATGGCCAAACAGGGCACCCGTAAAAAAAAAAATCCTAATGAGGTTACATAGATGACAAAAACGAGATACAATGTAATCCTTGTTTTAAGTAGCAAGAAAAGGACAAGCAACTTGTAAAGTTGCATTGTCAACAATGCAACAACACGCTTCGAAAACTCGAAAACGAGCACTATGATAAATGGAACATTGCTAATGAAACATAGTTGCCAATAATAGATGTCAAAATTCTCTAACATGTAGATAGATGCTAGATGAACCTAGTTAATTTGAAGGATTTGTTTATCGTTACTAAGAGAAAATGGTGACATTGTTATGGCCAGCACCTAGCGTACCAAGAGCAAAGCAAGGTAGGTGTGGTAGGAAGTCACCAGATAGGAAGTTACCTAATGTTGTTATATAATCAGTCATGATGTTCGTGAGAAAATATTCACCATGTTATCAATATTTTTTCCTTTTGATTTCTAGCATGTCAATTTGATGTACCATAATTTGACAAGTAAAACCAACTTAAACAAGTATAATGTGTGTGCTGTTGATGAACTAGTTTATAGTTACACTATATAGCAGCTCTAAAAAATTCAGTTATAATAGGGAGTATGTTCAGAGATGCAAAATGGAACAATCAGCTAACTTAAACACTAAAACCCTAGCATTCTCGACAAAAGGAGATCCTAACCCACATCAAGCTGAAAATATACGGCAAAATCTCCATAGAAACCACAACAACTACTCACACCTTAAACATTGAAGCGCTTTGTTCAAGCATGGTTGCTTGCCGCCAGCACCTTCGGGTGACCCTCCTCCACCCTTGACACTCTCAAATTGGCGGCCGATCCCTAGACTGCATAGCCCCATCCGCCTTTAGTCAACCTTTCACCTTCCCGATAACCACACGACGACGACGATTAACGACGGGAAGGTGCAGCTCATCACCGCCGCGTCGCCGCCACCGTCCGAACCGTAGCGCCTCGTGGATACGCCATCCATCGGGCGGTTGACCTTCGGCATCTTCAGTCCGCACCATCGCCAGAGATGGAGGAGGAAGACGCTGGCGCCAGGGGCGGCGTCGGCTACGGCATCGCCGCGCTGGGCGGGGGCCTCGACCGGACGACGCCGACGCGGCGGATAGGCAAATCGCCGATGAAGCCGGCGGCGGCCGAGATGCGACACCGGATGGGCGCGACTACCCCGCGAGAGAGAGGATGAAGACACGGCGCGCGCTGCGATGAAGGCAGCCCCCGCCAGCGCCAGCCGTGGGGAGGTCAATTGGAGACTAAACGCAGCCTGGAGATGCGCACCCCGGAACGACGCCCGAGCCGGCGGAGAGGATCCGCTGCCCGCCCCTTCGCGGGCGGAGAGGATCCCAAAGAACAATCAATGAGCCCGCCGGGCGAGCGAATCCCCCGCGGAGAGGAACCTCGCGGGCGAGGTCATTCGGCGACGACGCCGTCGATGGAGACGCGACCCCGCAACGGGCGGCTTGTTGAAGGCGACGGCGGTGGAGAGGATCACCGCGTTCCGCACTCCACCGCTGCTTGGCGGAGAGGATTCCCCGCAATGAGACCAGTGGAGCCCGCTGGGCGAGAGGATCCCGGCGAAGACGGCGAATGAGGCACCCCGATGCGGAAATGGGGATTTGGGGAGGAAATAAAAATAATTTTATTTTTATTTACCGCCGTTCAACGATGTCCGAGGGCCAGCGCCGCTGTTGGGCCGGGCTATTTCGGCGATGGGCGTCCGATCGAAGATGCAGAGATCGGACGCTCCAGTTACAGCATTACCGAATTACTAGACTTGGTCAAACTTTTCTGGATTTGATTTGACCAATTTTTTAGGAAAATTTATTAGTATTATTAGAGATAAACCATAGAATAAATTTTCATGATAGCCTTATATATTTGATAACATATATTTTCTCTATAGAAAAAGAGGTCTAACTTAGAATAACTTTAGCATTTGATTTATTACGAGATCAAGAGAATATAATTATACAAATAAATTTCTATTGTGCAAAGTAACGGGTTTCTTTTGTATCTATATTTCCAAATGAAAATAGACTGTAATTGGAATATCATTTTTTAGTGGTTTCTTTGTTTGAAAGAAGTCTGGAGGGGTGGAACCTACCTATATTTTTCATTTTCATTGAAGTAGTTAGTTAGATGAGTTGTATGTGTTATAATGTGAGGAAAACATATGAAATGTTGTTTCAAGCAATCCACTCTGTTCTGAATAACACAATCCATGTACATAACAGGCACGTACATTGTGTGTATATATCATTACAAGTTGAGTAGTACCATCCATAACATATTATTGTCGAGTTCACAAATTAAGTATTTTTCATACATTACCAAGTTCAAAAATAGATACCATCCAAACATTACCGTGCATGTTGACAAATTGATGACCACAACAACAAGCAAGTTTTAACCATAGTACTACATGTCCATAAAACTGACACGCACCAATGACGGACCCAGAAAAAAATTTAGTCGGGGCGAAATCCAACGAGAAAATAAACCAATAAGACATCTTATTCGCAATGCACCGCATTCACACCAATCATAATCAACACGCTTGCGAGTATAATTATGTCCAAAGTGAGTTGTGTCGGACCTCTCAATAAATAACCCCTTCTAACATCCGATTGAACATTAGGATGAAATCTTTCAATTGGCAATCTAAGAGTCGGATCAGCTACAATGTGAACATGCGGGTTAAATTCCATGATAAGGCTGACACCTCCATCTTCTTGTTTTAGTTCTGCTGGTTGTGCATCATCGACGTGTGCTAAATTAGTTGCTACAGTCTGCATAGCTTCATTTTCTTGAACAACTTCTCCCCATTGCTGAAGTAGATTACGCACCAATTGACAAAACTGAAACTTATGCACCAAACAACAGATGTCCAAATATTGTGTCCTCTTCTCTTCTCTATCCACCACTGCTTTCTCTTTAGTAGGGCATTCTGCCAAGCTATTCATCATGGCCCTCTGGTTCCTAGTCAATAGTCTTGGATCGATTGCTTATCACTTGATCAATGTCAATGCTCCTACTAGGTGAATCCTAGCAAAACTAAGCACTAGATCATGCAAGTACATAACCCTTTAGTGGATTTTAATTTTTAATTAATTTGGTGGATTTAATCAACATGATTAAAAGGTCTAACAGGTTCGCTAAATGTTGAACATGGATTTAATTAGATTTTGTATACTTGGAGATATGATTTGTTGTATGATTTGAAGTGTATCAAAGGTTCAACAAGAAGGAAAAACTTGATGGTATTCCATATTGTGTTGAAATGAAAGCCAAAATGGTGTATTGTTGTGGAAACAATCTAGTTTAAGTAGGAGGATAACAATGCAAATGGAATTGAAAATGATCAATGAGACATAAGGTTATGCATATAGAATGGTCTCACTTTGATAACTTGCTTTGGAAATCAAAGAATATGAAAATGGATTTCATTGTATACTTATTATTGATTCAAATCACCATGTGTCTTGGGAGTTGGGATGGCTTGAGAGGGTGAATATATATAGCAAGGAAAGGGCTTCAAAGGACCAAGCAGCGGTGAAGGGAAAGTGACAACTTCGGAGCCGATGGACCACAACTATATGGTGAAGAAGAGAGTATGGCACCGAGTCTTGACAACAATCAAGCTATGTGAAGTCACATTATTATTATGACATATTTTAAGCATACCAAATACTGCAAACTTTTCTATTGCAATTCCATGCAAGCATTGATGTGACACTTCAATTGTAGGAAATGAGAGGCAAGGAAGGGAAATATGTGTTGGAATACCGAATCCGATGTTTAGTTTGAGGGTTTGGGAAAATAATAGAGTTTGTAATAGGAAAATGATTGGCTTATTTCCCGCCGGTTTATCCAAATGGGGAATGGTGAGGCTATGTTATGTTTGGAATAGGATGTTAACCAGTATAACATAAAGTTACAAAACTACCCCTATGTAATAAGAAAGTTTGCATATAAGAAAATGACTTTTAGGTTCGTAACCCCTTTTCCATTCAAATCTATGTCCACCAAACCCAAGGCCCAAATATAGTGTCGGGCCCAGTGAGAATGGCATCAAAGCCCATTTAGTTGTGTTTTTTTTTTTTTGCAAACCATTTATTTATTTCAATAGTTATTTTTGTTTCTAGAAACCCAAATCGCCCCCTTATCAGCATTTATTTTATTTATTTTTATTACAGTAGTTATTTATTCGGTTTATGCAAATGGGGAGGGTAGGTTATGTTTCGAATAGGATGTTAGCTAGTATGACATAAAATTACAAAACTACCCCCAATGTAATAAGAAAGCTTGCATATAAGAAAATGCTATTTTATCAATTGCATGTGTGTATCCTTACTTCAAGCGCATTCGCCAAAACCTAGGAAAATGATAATATTTCATTTCCTAAACCATCATAACTCGCATCTCATATAGGTTCCATTTTTTTACGGAATCCAAGGTTTGGCTGTGTACGATTGGTTGTAGAGGTCTGAATTTTTTTATTTTCTATAAATGATATCCAAGGTTCTAGATTTCTAGGTTGATTACGAGGGTCATCCATTATGAAAAAGACTTTCCTCTGAGTGGATATGTGGAAGTAAGCTATGATGATCCAGAGAAACGTCTAGTTTCTGAACCCATTGAGATGATCCAAGAGCTATTTTGATTTTGCTAGTCCATGGGAACAGCTTAGTAACACTTTTTCACTACTGCAAAAAAAAAAAAACCTTTTCCCATTCGAAACCCAAGGCCCAAATGCAGTGTCGGGCCTAGTGAGAATCGCAGAAAAGCCCATTTAGTTGTTTTTCTTTTTTGTGCAAACCATTTGTTTATTTATTTATTTTTTTTGGATAGGAGCCATTTGTTTATTAGTTATGTTTCTAGAAACCCACCGCTCCCACATCAGATTTAAAAAAAACAACGAGACAACTTCGACTGCAGGGCCTCGTCGGGGAGCCGCCGACAAGCTAAGCCCCCGCCTCAAAAATAATTGCACATCTTGCTTCTCGAGAAGTCACAATCTTTAAACTTTGACCAAATATATAAAAAATAATATCGATATTTAGATCTTCAAATAAATTTAGTACGGAAGTATGTTCCAATATCAATCTAATGATATTACACATGGAAAACATGATTATGATTTTCTATACATGTGGTCAAAGTTGGAAAGGTTTGAGTGAGACGTGCAATTATTTCGAGACGGAGGGAGTACTTCACAACGACAGAGGGTGGTAGATGTAGCCCAGTGGCGAGTGGAGCTGGAGAACATGGCATCCTCATGAATGCTGCGGTGTCCCTCCCTCTTCCGTAGACCAGGAAGGGGGACTCACCTGGAACTCTTGGAGCCTCATCGGTGGCCACCTCGTCGCAGGCAATACTCGTTCCTCTCCTCTCCGTCACTCCCTCGTCGCCTCGTGCCATCTTCGCCTTCGTGCTTGTTCAACTCAACGTTGAGTCCTAGCTCGCTCCAGGTTTAATTTCCTAGGGTCCACTCATAGGGAAACCTAACCTTTCCCTGCATTAGGCACTAATCTATTTTTAACCGAGCCAATCCTCTGTTATTTCCTACCTTGTTGCAGATGTTTTTTTTTTTCTCGTCTCCAAGAAATTGGGTGGATTGTCATGTGGATTTTTCTTTGCAATATGTTGTTCCCGTATATTCGATTAAACTATAAAATTCGTCATGTTCGATTGTGTGCTCCGGCACAAGTAGGAAGATCTAGGTCTGGTTTAATCACTATTCAGAGCTAATATGCTTCGATTAAAATATTAATCCCTTCCTTTTGTCATGGTGGAACAAAAGAAATAAGTTAATTACATATTGTAAGACTTGATTGCTTAAGCCCTATGAGAAACTAAGGGCATACAGATAAGGGTGGTAATAGATCATGGCCTTCATTCCTCATTCACAATTCAACTTAAGCTCTATCTATCTTTAGTTTAAAAATTATATAATTTTATAACCCGACTTTTTATTGAGCCCGATCCTTAAATTTGATAGACCCTTTACGACCCTTACATATAGACAAAATAAATAAGTTCTAACAAAATCAGTAGAAACTTTTTGTGATGTCATTTACTCCATTCGGTAAGTGGTAACAACCCATCTTCCCAGCGGAGGAGACATTCTGCTGTGTTGGTATAAAGTAATTTGGTGCATCATGAATAGCTTGGGCCATTTCGCACCAAATAAAGTCGAGGTCATACTTTCAAATTGCTATGCACTGAAATCTGGGAGCCTTGTGTTTGACTAAGGCTAAATCTTCTCATGAATAGCAATTTGAATACCCAAAAAAATTCATATAATAATATATAAATTTGACCATTTTTGAAATGCAGCAATTCAAATTTATTTTTTTTTAGCACGTTCTATGCCATTATCATCTTTGTTATTCACTCTATCAACCTAAAAAATCTTAAAGATTTTTAAAGCTCTCTAGGTACCCCTTCCTTGTTTCTTAAGTTTGATTTCTATTTTTTTAAAAAAAAAAAAAATCAAAAGTTACTATTAAGTGTCTTGATGTACTACTTGACGGTGAAATGTATTTTTTTAAGTTTAGAGGCCAATGTGTACCATTTAACAACTTTAGGAGGGTAGAAATACACTTTCCTGTGGTGTATTTAACTCAGGATACTTTGTATAAAAAAATTATAGCTCTTAGAGCAGCTCCAGTGTGGTGTTGAAAGCGAACCATGGAGGCCTCGGATCGAACCATGGACACTGGAGGCATCGAACCGTCGTTGTCAGAAGAAAGAGCGAACCTTTAAACAAATGATTCTCGTACACACATGCAAGAGAAAATGGAATCAACAGCATTTACAGTCTTCCGCGTGGCCTCCAGACTAGAATATTTTTTTTTTATATCAGATGGGTCCCATGAAAATGACATCTACACTATGGCTACCAAACCAAACTTTTGCATCGCTCGTTCCGAACCATTCGGTTCGCTGCTACACTGGAGGTGCCCTTAGTTAGATCTCCAAAATTTCTATAGTTTTGAGGTTTATGATTTGATTGCCCTTTTAGACTAACTTCACTAGATATCCTATGTCTAATAGATAAAATATAGTATGTAGGAGCTCCATCAAATCTTCTATCACATTTTCTTTCCTAGTATGTTTTTGAGAGGTCTTGTGAATTTCCAAGATAAGAGACACAAAGATCCGCTTCTATGCATGGGTCCCACCTCGGCCCCTCCTGTCGGCCGTCGTGTTTCCGCGGTTCCTGTCCCGCTGTCGGGGAGCCGTGCTTACTGGCCTGCTGTCCACCACCTCCGCCGCCGCCGCCCGCCGCTGCGCCCCCGTCCGCCCACAATCCCGCCGCCATCCGCGACAGAAGGCGTGCCCCTTCCGCCCACCACCAAGCCGCCGCTGCCCCACGCGACAGCCAGACCCGGGCTCTATTCGCTTGCAGGAAAAGCCCATCTCGTTGTGTCAGGCACCAAACCAAACCAGTAGGATGCTGCGGCGCCTCGTCGGCGGAGCCGCCGCCGTGCGTTCGCAGCCGGGGGCTGCGTTCCGTCGGCTGCTTCACAACGGCGGGGGGGGCGGTGGATTTAGCTCGGGGAGCCGGAGAGCGTGGCGTACCGCATGTCGATGCTGCGGCGCCCTCTTCCGTCAGCAAGAAGGGGCTCAACTGGAACTCATGCAGCCTCATCGGTCGCCTCGACGCGCCGGTGAGGCCGTGCGCCGGTAGCTCCGATGAATACCCCAGGGCCTACACCTTCCTCTCCGTCGCCTCCTCGTCGCCGGCGCCTTCCTCCTCGAGGTCGTCCAACCTCTCCGTCGCCTCCTCGTCCCCCGCGCCCTCCTCGAGCTCGTCCAATCTCTCCGTCGCCTCCTCGTCCCCTGTGCCCTCCTCGAGCTCGTCCAAGTTAACGTTGAGTCCCTCGCTCCCGGTCCCCACCAATGCTCGTGTTATTTCCTCTCTCGCTTGCTGCAGAGTTTTTTTTTTCCACTCGTCCCTAGAAATTGGATGCATTCTCTTTTCTGTAGTATATATGATGTGGATTTTTTTTTGCAATATGTTGTTCCCGTATCTGCTCTGGCGCAAGTATGGTTTAATCGCTATGTAGAGTTAATATGCTTCAGTTAAAATATTAATCCCTACCTTTTGTCCTAGTGAATAGAACAAATAAGTTAATTGCATATTTTTATCTTGTGTAAAACTTGGTGTTTTAACCCTACGAGAAACAAAGGGCATACGAGCATAAGACAATTGACTGATTGAGCACAGTTCCAATCAGTAGGAACTTTCTGTTATGCCATTTACTCCATCCTGGTAATAAACCATCTTCCCTGCTTCATGGAGCAAACAATAAGCTGAAGGTCTGCCATCTTGGTATAAAGTAATCTTGTGCATCATGAATAGCTTGGGGCATTTCGCACCAAACAAAGTCATACATCCAAATTTGGAAGCCTTATGTTTGACTAAGGAGTAAGGATAAATCTTCTCATTCCTAGTGTGCAAAAATCAACTTGGATTGTTTATTTAAAAAATTGGCTTTAATGGAATGCTATGAATGTTGCTGAACAAAAATGTTTTAGTTTGTTGGGTTGCTAATATGACTAGTACAATGAAATTAGAAAAGCCAATCTACCATCCAAATAGAGAATGTATCCATCAAGCAAAAGATTTATGGCATCAAATAGGTATACTATGAAAGTATAATTAATGAAGAATCTAATGATACCTATTTGATATCATAAATGTTATTATTATTATTTTGTTATATCAGTTTGGCCAAACTTCAGATGCTTTGAATCTTAAGAAAGTTGAAATGACTTATAATTTGGGATGGAGGGAGTAGCATAAGTAACTCATTTTCATGATACCCAAGAACTAATCAGGAGCTCCACAATGCATGCCTGATTTAACAATAGCTTTTTTTTTTTTTTTTTTCCTACCACCTGTTCAACTGTTATTATGATTTGGACTGAATGAAAGTTAGGTTGTACCACTATGCTTACAGTATGAAGAACTTGATCAAGGTTATCAACAATAGATTTATTTATATGTTCTTGTTCAGGTAACTTTATTGTGGTTTTGGCTAAATGAAACTGAGATCCATCATTATGCTTACGATATGAAAAACTTGAACAGAGTGACATTGCATTTCAAGGGTGAGCTGGCAAATGTTAGCCTAAAGTATCTGAAGCACAATGACCTTGTTTATGTATCTGGTCTTCTGAGCTCTTATCATAAAGTCAGTCCAAGTGGTGAACGGTATATTTTCTATAAGGTCCGATAGCTGTAACTATTTATTATTTTTCTTTTACCATTCTGAATATATGCTTCTGTTAAAAACTAACTGTACAATTAGTGGTTCCGTATATCCATGTCATTAGACCTTGTTGTGTGCCTTGTAAATTGTAATATATATCTATTACTGATGCATCCTTTGATAGTTTGATGAGATGTGGACATGTGATCATATATATCTAGTACTCAGCCTTTGATCAGACGTGGACATGTGTTCATATAAACTCCTATTACTTGCACAGTTTTTGGTCAGAATTCACATAATATAGGTCCTATTTCTTGCTCATATTTTGATCATATGCGATCGTATATAAATTCATTTATTCAATGTCTTGACACCTCAACATTTTTTTTGCAAATTGGATATTAATGAACATAATATGTGCAAGATGTTTACTTATTCCATTTTCTTTGTGATCTCAGTTTTTTTCATTTTTTTTTTTTTCAGTGCACTATCTCTTTCATAAATTTTTAATTGGGAACCCATCATTTTACAGATTTATGTCAGAGAACTGAATTATATCCTTGATCAAAATAAGAAACCTCAGAATGATGCAGACTCAACAAGTCCATCAATGCCATCTCTCACCCGTAAGTGTTGCCATTTTTCTTCTCTAATTTTGCAATTGTAGCTATTAGTCTCTAATCAGCTCCCTTTGTTTGCATTTCAGCTCAAATGCTAAAAGAGAATGCATGTATAGACCGGCTTCGCTTGTGGCAGGTCTTCTTTGCCAACCCTTATGAATGGTGGGACAACCGACAATCCAAACCATGGGCCAACTACCCTGATTTCAAGCACAAGGACACTCGTGAAAAACTATGGCTTCGTCCAGATGACCCTCCCTGGGTACAAAAGCAGCTTGAGTTACACGACCTGGAAGTAGCAGAGAATGGCCACAGGGGTAACAGTCGACTGTTGAAAAATCAAAACTGGAAAGCCCAAGACTTTGATGGCTTTGATGATGAAATACAGCATTATGCGGAAGCATGAATGGGGCACATGACGTTGTCCGCCAAGAATGAAGAAATTCACCATGCCATTTGGGTGGGTGACGGTGGTATGGTTTGGGGGTGCGCTTTTTCTTTGACCAGTGATCTTACTCAACTGTATAGATGGTATGCTTAGTAGGATGTGGATATGCTTCGACTCTGCTAATTATTGGGATGCTAGGTTATTGTGTATAGTTTGTAATTTATTTATGCATATGGCAAGGTGTAAGGGAACATCAACATTTTAGTGAGGCCCTATCAATTAACATGCCTCAAAGTTTGTTAAGTGATATTGTTAACTCACAGAAGGCCTGTGTGTATTCTAAGAATTGCTCTGAATTTCTCCTCTCACAGATGCCCCAGTCCTGGATTGGGGTACATCCTGTGCGAGATCTCTGATCAGCAAGTTTTAGCGTTTCAAGATGAAACTGAAGGCTTCCATGTCATTTATCTATGGTCAGCAATCTGTTCTCTTCTCAGGATTTTTCCCTTTTTTCACGAAGGAGCCCAAGGCCTTTACACTTGAAAAATAGTAGAGTAAAACTTAGACATACACTGTCGCAGCAGCGCAGACCTTTTTCATGGCAACTTGATTTGTTGCAGGCCTGCAAAGTCACGAACTACCGTCTACCAGTGCAGCTCCACTGCTCAGTGTCCAGCAAAGTAAGGTATAAGTTTGCTCAGCGCCTCAGCCAGCCATGTTCGAAATGGTGGGCCTCCAATGGAATTTGAAGAAATTCTTAATTTTAATTTCCAAAACATGATAAGTTGATAAGAGAATAAATTAAAGTGCCCTTCTTATACGTATGACTTCCTAGAAATGGAGTGGTCTTCAGATTATTTTAAAATTTAATGGCGTTGTTCTCTGAATCGCAAAATCTACCAAGATCAATTTTTCGGAGGTGCATAAGGGTAGAGTGTATACATGTGTTCACATGGGTTAGTGTGTTGTGTCTGTGCCTATGCCGTGATTTTTTTTAAAAAAAAACACTATAATTGATTTATCATGGTAAAATTGTGTTTTGTAATTTAACAATTTTTTTAACATTATCACCATACCAAGACATCACACACCAATTAACGAAGACTTGTCAACATCGAAGACATCATACAATTACTAAAATATTCCCTCCAATCCAAATTATAAGACTTTCTGGCTTTTCTAGATGCATTTTCTTTTTTACTATGCATCTAAGTTATACACTATGCCTGAATACAAAGTAAAAGAAATGTATCTCTAGAAAAGCCTCTTATAATTTGGAATGGAGGTAGTAGTATAAAAGAATGCCTTCGCTTGGACTCACTTTATACCTGTATGAAGTATGAGAACCTACATTCTACTTACACAGTGAAAGGGAAAAACATAATTCTGCTGGTACTATCTAGAGAGCCAATGGAAGAACTGTATCAGCACGGACACAACGGTATGATCATAGGTTTTAATATGTTTGTTGAGTCTTTGTATTCTCTGAGGATTGCTGGTCCTGTTTTCTAAAAATGGTGAATGAAAACCTAGAGGACTGGTCACTGAACAGCTAGAGGATTGCTGGATCTTTGTATCTCTTGAAAAGATCCTCAATGCCATCAAGAACTTCTTGTGGTAGAGGCCGTGGAGTGCTTGTAAACGCTCCGATGTTCTCCTTCACTTGGTCCATGGTGGTTGCTCCAATGATGGAGCTAGCAGTGAATGGACGATCGCAAGACAAAGCCAAGGGCAAGCTGGACTGGAGTTAGCCCATGCTTCTTGGCAAGCTTTACGTATTCTAATGTTGCTTCCTGCCATAAAAGTTAACCAAAGTAAAGTAGAATGCATAAAAACACTCAAGCTCCATACAGTCATGGCAAAAAACAAATTTGTTATAGTATATATCATACTTTAGCCAAAGAGGCGTTGTAGCGTGCCATGTATCCAGGGAAGAGATTTAGCCTACTCTTTGAGATGTCAGTGTTAACATCAAGATACTTCCCAGTGAGAACCCCACCAGCCAATGGGGAGTAGGCAAGCAGTCCGACATTGCAGTTATTTGGGTGGCAAACTTCAACAAGATCAACTGTGACGAAACAAAATATGATTAAAAGCCAGCTGTTAGCCCCATTGGTATAGACAAGAGAGTTAGGATGCAATCACATTATACGAAAAGCAGAAAGAAAAATATGTTACCAAACAAATCACCACCCAATAGCACAAAACCCTTATTTTCCCTTTTCAGCAACACCTCATGGTAAGAATAAAAATGTCAGTACCCCAGCCAGCAGCATAATTTTGTTGGCAGTTATACTCCAGTTTCTATTAAATAGTCACCCATTAGCATAAACCTTTCCCTTTTCAGCAACACCTCGTATGAAGAAACTAGAAAATCTCATGAAATATGTTAGCTAGAAAATTGTATATTGGCAATTTAATATTTGTTTGTTAACCGGCAATTGGCCTTTCTATGAGAAATCAAAGGGAATTCTCAATAATTCCAGTACAATTTCAGAAATGAGTGCATTACTAAGAGAGTTCTGATGGATGAAATGAATGGACTGAAGCAATGTTTTCACCTTCAAAGCGGCATCTCACCAGTAAACTATAACTGTTTTGTATGCTCACGATCTTCGGAAGGCCTTGAGCCTTTGCAGCATGTACAAACTCCATTACTCCATATGAGGTCTCATTTGAAACACCGATATAGCGAACCTAAAACAGAGAGGACATTAGACAATGATTAATTAATAACTCGATATTCTTGTTGAATGTCTTCTGAATGAGCTATCAGCACTGAGACAAAAGTTTTAACTACTCTCTGTGGCTCTACTTACACAAGAGTTGCATGCTGAGAAGCTACTTTTTTTTTTTCTGTAAAAATATACTTACATGGCTGTTGCCAAATGCATGTTATGCAACGTATTTTAAAAAGAGCTTGTACCAGCACATGTTGTCACTTGGTAAATTGCATCCACATCAAGATCAGATATGCAACTGTCAGAGATTTAATTAGAGGAGAGGGAGAGAGGGCTTGGCTGCACAAGGGCTCCAGCCAAGCAGAGAGCAGGGGCCACCCATGGTTGGTGGAGCCTGGCTGCTGAAGTGCTGATGCAATGGGAGAATGGAATCTAAGTACAAGTGTACAACTTGAAATACTAAACCTAAAACCTATGACAGCCGGGCCCGATTCCTTACATCCATTATTTCCCTTAACTTGCAACTTTGGATTTTCCTTTCTTACGTTGTTAGATCCTGCTGACGATGGTAGTAACTGTGTAATGTTTATGTTTTCCCATGCCATGAAAATGTTTGTGTTACTACTTTGCTCGTATAAGAATATCCATCATAGACATCTCACCTTTCCTTCATCAATTAGCTCTTGGAAAGCCTTCAATTGTTCCTCAAAAGGGGTGCTTGGCCTCCATTTGGCTGGATTATAACTAAATTCACCAAATAGTGCCACATATCTATCTGGCCTGGAGACATAAATAAAAGCTTTGGAACCAAGGAATGTTTATTTGATTCACTTCAATAGCAAATAGATATATATATATATACATATATATATTGATCTAGCAGTTTAGGCTCTAATCCAAACAAGTCTACACCGGCAGTTAAAGAACTCACAAAACTGCACTAAAAAAACCTGGTGCAAAAGGAAAAGAAATAAAGAAACAACTAGTACTTTAAACTGACTGAGTCGGTGAAACAAAATGAACTGAAATAGTGAAATGTACTTGGTTAGGCATCCCATATGTTCTAACCTATATTTTACAAGGAACACCGACGGAAGTCCAAGAAGAGGTCAGTTAATATATTCGTTCATATGTTTTCTCTATTACTCAGCTATTGAGAACCTGCTGAACCCTATATGAAGCATAAAATAGAAAAGGCACCTTCAGCCTTCGGACATGAGTCCTCAGACCTGGTTTTACATGATACAGGACATATTGACTTCCCTGATCAATACATTCACCAGTTTCGTTAAAAACAATTTGGAATAATTCTGTACGAAAAAAATCATACTGATGTTTAATTGAATGTTTCCATGTATGCTGGTAAAAGACTGACAAAAAGTGAACCTAAATATTGTTTTTGGCAAGCATACAGCCATACTAGTGAATCAAGCTAGCACTGACCAATGTATCTGAAGCAAATCAATGTAATCTGTATTCAAGCGTTTGAGGCTCTTTTCAACACTTTCTTTGATATTTGCAGCATCAACACGCACCACTTCTGTGTTGTCCCGAAGAAATAAAGACCGCTCTGAATAACCGGCAACTTTGGTGGCCAAAATTATCTAAAATGCAAAGAAAAAAAAAAAGGCAAGACACATCTTACAGTCAGACATTAAACGTGACATCACATAGTGGGAAACTTAGGGATTGTGCATTAAAAGGACTGATAGGTGTTTATCGCCAGCATAGTGTTATTACTTGTACTAGTATAAGTTATGCTTCTAAATTCTTGAGTCAATTTGAAGGATGAAAGCAAGCATATTGTGTAAGAATCATTGCTCGTGCAGAAAATATTTGTAACATCCATTTAGGTTACCTTGTCTCGTGGCTTTGATTGCATCCACCTGCCAATATAAAGATCAGTTCTCCCTTGAGTTTCCTTGTTGACTGGAACTGGGTACTAAAGGCCAACAGAAAATGGGAAAGTATATCCCATCACTTAACTTGAAAACAGAGAGAGAGCGATAGTTAATAATAGTAAGGAAGGAATCTGTACTGACAATTTCCGCTGTGTCTATGATATTGATGCCTTGATCGATAGAATAAGAGATAATATCATGTGCTTCCTTCTCTGTGTTTTGCTCGCCAAAAGTCATCTGGAAAGAAAAGGATTTACCTTGAGAAGAAAGAAAACATTATTTGCAGCAAGAGGGGTTTCAAGTTTCATAATCGTACACACCGTCCCAAGAGTGACCTCACTGATAAGGAGGTCTGAATCTCCCAGTTTCTGGTACTGCAGCTGGGTTTGTGCCACTGCCCGGACTTGGGTGCGAACGTGTCTCTTGTTCAATCTTTGAGAATGACGAGCATGGAGCGCCGATAAGGTACCACCATGGGATGGAGGGGAGGTTACAGTGAACGATGGTATTGCCATTTGTTGCATACTGAAAGTCCTGCTTGCACATCCCACATCAAGTAAATTTCGCGTCACAAATTCAGTATGCCAACAGAAACTAGAATACTGAAGAACGTTCCACAAGGAAGCCTAGCCACTACATCTTACATCAAATATTGAAATAAAAAACTTATTTCCTGTAGTTAAATTTAGGCAATGCCGGCAATATTAGCAGCAGGCATAAAAATACATCGAAATGCAAGTGTTGAACCTATGGCAGCCAATACCAGTTGAGGATGCGTGCCATATTTGCCACCAAAGAAACCAATTTCGCAAACAAATGCTTGTGCAGTTCTCTAATTGTACCGAAAACAAATCTCGGGACGAATTGCAGAACAAAGCAAACATTTGATTAAATCGACTGACGCCTATCTTTTCAGAAATAAAAACCAAAGAGAAGATAGGGAACTAGGGAAGGGGAGGAGTAGAATAGTACCCGTTTTCACGGCCTCCCGCCGAACCCAACCCGTAGCTCACCGGCGAACAGGAGAAGCGCGGCTAGCGAGCTCTCAAAAATGGAACGCTAGCGGAGGCGAGTGGAGGAGGCGCCGGCCGCGGCGATGTCCTTTCCGAAGCCGACGAGGCGGATGAGGTGGCCAACCCGCCGCCACGGGCACGCATGTCGCTGATGGTCTTTTTTGTTTTTTTTTTTTTTTTGAGCCCAACACAACACTCAGTGGGTGCCGAAGTGGTGGCCTCAAGGCCCAGATTGCTTCTCTACCGATTCCCCTCACATGCCATTAAACAGATTAGGCCCAGCCCAGCCCAGCGCTTGTTGCTTGCGGTGGTGGGGCCAGTTAGTTCAGTTCCTCAAACTTGCTAACAAAAAAAAAGAGTTCCTCAACCTCATTGTAATTTCTTTTTTCTTTAGGGTCCTTATTTGGGGAGACAGCTTCCGTATCCTCCTTGTACGTCTCATATTCAGTACTAATGCAGATACGTATTATCAAAAAAAAAAAAAAGTGAGTTCCTCAGACGCCCATCGATTGGGATTCTGGACTCATACCGTCGTCTAGACCTTGTGAATGAAAATTTCTGACTGAGGCCTTCTTGTTCATAGATTTACTATTGATGAAATGTTTTTTTGGATAAGGGTCGACTTCTATTAATCAGCATATTTTGCATGAAACCAAGAGAGCATTTATAGGACATGATTGCCTATGTGTAAGTATGAGCAAATAGATTTAGGAAAACTAACTAAAGGTCCTGACCTCAGTTGCTATAGAATGATAAGTTCTGACATTAGTGAACTTAGTATAGATGATGTTACATATTCTTCTCAATCTTGAGTTGAACCAGGCCATATCTGGCCAAACTCCAAGCTACTAAACAGCAACAACCTGCGCTTACATACAACGAGCCATACCACATCAGCTAACCAAAAGGCCCTATACGATTCTTTTTCTGACCGGCCTTCGCCAATACCCTCCCTTCTCCTTTTGCATCAACATGAATGGAACTATATAATCATAGATTGTAGGGGAAATTTGCTTTCCGGGTCTCTGCATAGTTTTTTCAGGATTGTTGGTTCTTTTCATGAAAATAGTGAATAATAAACAGCTAGAGGATTGTTGGGTCTTTGTATCTCTTAAAAATATCATCAATGCCGCCAAGAACTTCTTGTGGTAGAGGCCGTGGAGCGCTAGTAAAAGCATCCATGTTCTCCTTCAAATGATCCATGTTGGTTGCTCCAATGATCGAGCTAGTGGTGAATGGACGGTCACGCACAAAGCCGAGGGCAAGCTGGACTGGAGTTACCCCATGCTTCTTGCCAAGCCTTATGTATTCACCCGTCGCTTCCTGCCATACAAAGTTAACCAAGTAAACTGACATGCATATCAACTCTCAAAGTTCCAACAGTCAGGGCACAAACAAATTATTTGTAGTGTGCTATATTATATATCATACTTGAGCCAAAGAGGCATTGTAGCGAGCCATGAATCCAGGGAAGATATTTAGCCTGCTCCCCTTTGAGATTCCTGTGTCAGCATCAAGATACTTCCCAGTGAGAACACCACCAGCCAATGGGGAGTTGGCAAGCAGTCCAATATTGCAGTTATGCGGTTCACAAACTTCAACAAGATCAGCTGTGATGAAATAAAATGTCATTAAAAGACGGTTGCTGTACTCATCAGTTATCAGTATGCACAGGATAGCATAAAACACACATGTGTTACCAGATAAATTGTTACCTAATAGGCTAGTAGCACCAAGTCTATATTCCCCTTTTCAGCAATACCTTATAATCATAATAATAATAATGAATAAAACACTACCACCTTGCTAGCAGCGTACTTTTGTTAGCACTTTATAGTCCGGTTTGTACTAAATACATTTTGACACTCCTCACAAAGAGACAGTCTGCCATTAGCACAAACCTCCATTTCCCTTTTCAACGACACATCGAATGAAGAAACCAGAAAAATATCAACTTGATTTCCTAATTGTATGAGGTCAAGGTATGGTAGCAGCATCCATTGGAACTGAATGTTAGGGTCCAGTGAGCAGTAGAGAGGGAAGCGTCCAGTTTGGTGTTGATTAATGGGGGAGAGCAGCAGCCTGTTTCCATGGTGATGGAGAGGTTGGCAACCAGCAACGAGGAATTGTTCGCCATTAGAGGGTTATCGAGCTCGAGCACTGTCAGCGCTGAATTCAGTTGTGGAGGATTGTGGAAAGTCGAAGCGGAACATGAAGGAGGTTCAGGGGCGGATCGACCACAGGAGCAGTAGGCGCCGATGGCAGGGGAAACACTAGACAGGTTTCCCTCCCCCTTGGCGTTGTGGCACGGGACTGAGCGATCATCCTACTTCAGCAACCTTAAGCACTTGTTCTGAATAATTAAGGCCCTAAGCAATGCTTTCACCTTCAAAGCAGCTTCTCACAAGTAGACTATAACAGTTCTGGATGCTCACGATCTTCGGGAGGCCTTGAGTCTTTGCAGCATGTACAAACTCCATTACTCCATATGAGGTCTCATTGGAAACACCAATATAGCGAACCTAAATTAGAGATAACATTCGACAATGATTAACAACGTGATATTCTTGATTATCTTCTGCATGAGCTAACAGAACTGAGACAAAAACATAGAACTACTCAATGTGCTTGTACTTGCACAATAGTTACACATTGATAAGTTACCTTTTGTCTGAAAAACTACTTGCATGGCTGTTATCAGATGCATGTTATGTAAAATATTCTAAAGCATAGTACCAGAAAATGTTGTAATTTGTAAGCTGCGTCCACATCAAGATCAGATATGTAACCATGTAGTTTTCATATTTACGCATGCCACGAAAAATGTTTATTTGCTACAACTTTGTAGTTTGCATGTATAACAATATCAATCATAGAAACCTTACCTTTCCTTCATCAATTAGCTCCTGGAAAGCCTTCAACTGTTCCTCAAAAGGGATGCTTGGCCTCCATTTGGTTGGATTATAACTAAATTCACCAAATAGTGCCACATACCTATCTGGCCTGAAGACAAAGAAAAACTTTTGAACCAAGACGTTTATTTCAATCATTACAGTCACAAATAGATATTTATATATAAACTCCAATACAAGGAACCTTACATGAACAGTAAAAGAACTACTTAAACTGCACTCAAAGAAAGATGCTGTAAAAAAAGAAAGTACTTCAAACTGGCAGGGTAAGAGTGAAACAAAATGAACTGGAATAGTGAAATGCACTTGGTTTTGGTTAGGTATCCCATGTGTTCTAACTTCTAATCCATGTTTCAAAAAGGAGCACACACAGAAGTCCGATAATATATGTTCATTAGTTTTTTTCTCTATTGACCAGCAATTTGAGAACCCGCTGAACCTTATATGAAGAATAGAATGGAAAAGGCACCTTTTGCATCCGTACCAATGTCCTCAAACATGATTTTACATGATACAAGGCATATTGACTTTCCCTATCATACATTTACCAGTTTCTTTAAAAAGATTGACACAATTTCATTTTGTACGAGGGAAAAAAAAGGCGTAAAAATGTTTGAATGCATGTTGGTAAACGGCTGACAGCACAAAGTGAAACTAAATATGGTTTTTGTCAGCTGTACAGCAATACAAATGAATCAAGATGACACTGACCAGTGTATCTGGAGCAAATCAATGTAATCTGTTGATAGGCGCTTAAGGCTCTTTTCAACACTTTCTTTGATATTGGCAGCGTCAACACGCACCACTTCTGCATGGTCCCGAAGAAATGTAAACCTCTCTGAATAGCCGGCAACTTTGGTGGCCAAAATAATCTATAAAGCCAAGGAAATAAATAGGCAAGACGCATCTCTCAGTCAGACCTTTTAAACATGGCATTACATAATGGGAAACTTAGGGATTGTGCATTGTGAAGGGCAGACAGTGTTTATTCGTCAGTCTAGTGTTATAACTAAAATTATGGTTCTAAACCATGGCCTCAATTTCAAGGATGGAAGCAAGCATATTGTGTAAGAATCATTGCCCTTTGAGGCCCTCAGGCTTTTCTCTACATAAACTCTTAATCCTATCTTAATTGAGAGGCAGAGCTCCTGCCATATTTTTTTGGGGAAAAGAAAAGAATCATTACTTATACAGCAATAATGAGTTAACCTTAACATTTTTGAGTTCTTTGCCTACAAAATTGTCAGCCAGATTTAGTTGCAAACAGATAAATATATTGAAAGTTTGCAACATAACATCTATTCAGTTACCTTGTCTCGTGGCTTCAGTTGCATCCACCTGCCAATATAAAGATCAGTTCTCCCTTGAGTTTCCTTTTTGAATGGAAGTGGGTACTAAAGGCCAAAAGAAAAGATGGAAGTTGGGGGGAAAAAAAACATGTAGATCAATCTATTAACTTGAACACAGAGAAAGAGATATAGATAATAAAAGCAAGCAAGTTCTATACTTACAATTTCTGCTGTGTCTAGGATATTGATACCTTTATCAAAAGAATAGGAGAGCATTTCATGCGATTCCTTCTCTGTGTTTTGCTCTCCAAAAGTCATCTGGAAATAAAATAATTACTATTGAGATGCAAAAAATATTATTCAGTCGTTTCGAGTCTCATACATACCGTTCCAAGAGTGACCTCACTGATAAGGAGGTCTGAATCTCCCAGTTTCTGGTACTTCAGCTCTGTTTGCGCCACTGCCCGGACTAGGCTGCGAACGTGTCTCTTGCGTAATCTTTGAGAATGACGAGCAGGAGAATGGAGCGCCGATAAGGTACCAGCGTGCGATGAAGGGGAGGTTACGGCGAACGATGTCATGACCATTTGCAGCATACTGAAATTCCTGCCTTGCACATTCCAGCATCAAGTAAATTTCGTGCCATAGATTCAGTATGCCTCAAAAGACACACGCCCTGTTCGTTTGGCTGGCTGGTTGTGGGCTGGCGCTGATGCTGTGAGAGAAATTATTGTTGACTGGCTGGTGGCTGGCTGATGCTGTGAGAGAAAGTACTGCTGGCTGGCTGGCTGATAAGCCAAGCGAACAAGGCGTGTCAATCTATGAGTAACCATGCAAATTTTTTATTTTGAAGAAAATGGGTGGTTGAGATGCAGGATGGGAACCTCCCGTCCGGTGCAATTGAGCTAAGCTCACTTCCTACTAAGCATGCCTCCAGAAACTAGAATCCTAGATAACAATGCCCAATGAAACCTAGCCACAACATCTTACAATCTTGCATCATAGGAATAAAAAATTATCCCATCTACTTAAATTTCGGGAATGACAACAAAATTAGCAGTAGGCCTAATGAATTAATGAGTAATAGAATGGAACACAGGTGTTGAACTGAACCCCTGCACCTACTCACTACAGTCAGTACCCAGTGGAGGGAGGATTCGTACCCTATTCCTATGGCATTCCCCCCACCATGGAACCAATGCCGCAGGCAACTGCTTGTGCAGCTCATTAATTGGACCGAACCGTCACCATTTCTACTGCTGCACTGCCACAACAAGAAGAAACCTTGGAAGTCGTAACCACGCCTAGCTTTTCCAACAACACAAAAAAAAAAAGAGAGAGAGAGAGAAGAAAACGCAAGAGAAGAAGAAGATACCTGCTTCCGGGCCCGGGTTGTATGGCCTCCCGGCCCTCCCCGACCAACCCAACCCGTAGTACTTCGCCAGTCGGCAGCGAACAGGAGTGCGGTTGGCGAGCTCCGCTGCTCCAGCTCCAGGATGGAGTAGAGGGAGAGGGCCCTGCTGCCCTGGCCCTGCACTGATGAAGCTAGTTGCAGGTGGAGCGAGGTGCGGCGGCGGTGCCTTTCCGAAGCCGGCCGCCGCCAAGCCGGATAAGGCCAACACAACACAAGAAGACGCGACGGCGCAGATGGGTGACGGCAGCGAAAAGGCTCGCTGGTGGGCCCATCCTGCTTCTCCCTTAAGGCTATGACCCACCAAGGTGTTTTCTCGGACGAAAATTTTGGGTCCGTTAAAATTATTAGCTTTATTTATGAGGCAGTGCCTTTCGTAACAAAACAATATTAGCTTGATTATCAGCTACAGAAACATCAACCAAACAGGACTTTGGTTTCTAAGCCATTTTGTGATGATTCTATTCACTTGAATTTGTCGGCCAGCCTTATTGGTATAGTGTTTTTATCAAAAAAAAAAAGAAAAAAAAAAATCAACATTAGTCGACTTATCAACTACTCCCTCGTTACCGTAAAAACATGCAATTCTTTCGCCGGTAAGTCAACCGATTCCAACTTTAACTAAATTTATATAAAAGATTAGAAACACTCATATTACAAAATTAGTATCAATAGATACGTGACGGAATATATTTTCATAATAAATTTTATTTGAGACATAAATATTAACATTAATTACTATAAACTAAGTCAAATTTTAGTCTAGTTGATTGGCATGACTCCCATAGTGGCATGTTTTTTTTTATGGAGGAAGTAGGAAACCTATTAGATGAAGAACTCAAATGATCAATTGATTAATAAAATTATTTTTTTTCGCAAAATAAAAATGCGTACAATGTCGGAGCATCATGTGCCTTACCTGACCTCTGTTTTCGTCGTGTTTACCGGCTGCGCAAGCACCCACCGGTGTCATTGTCCATGGGGCCAGCAAACCCAAGCCGGCCTAAATTAATCATCACGAGAGCCTGACCCTACTCGTCCTCGTCGGCACGTAAGATTAATGATGACGAGAACACCCCTGCCTGCCTGGTACGCGGCCACCCGGGCCGGCAATCTCCTCTGAGCCGTCCAGCCCTTGCCGACTCAGGCCTATTCCGGTAACTTCCGCACGTGCACTTTTGGACCATCACCACGACGCAGATATTTTCTCCCTCGAATGAATGTTTTTTTTTTAAAAAAAATAAGAAGATCTTTCTCCCTTGGGCCCACGGTTCAGTTACTCAGGGCGTGTTTGCTACGCAGCACGCGGGGAGCTCGGCCCAAGAGACTGTCCCTTGCCAGCCAGAGCCTGTCCGAAGTGGTGCAAGGCTAGTTGTTTGGTTGTTGTACCAAAATGACCTAGCTCGACAGAGATTGTGTTTGGTAGGATCTGTACATGCATACGGTCACCTCATATCGAGAATCCGGTACCGTTTACCTCCCTCGCACTCTTGTTGGCATTTCACCGAGCAGGTGGTAGGTGGCGGCAAGGAACACCCAACACCGCCGCTGCGGGTCGCCGCCACCTCCTTCTCCGCCGCCGCTGGTCTCGGTGGAAGACGCCACGGGCGTGCAGAATCCGACGACGGAGATGAGCTGCTGGAAGTACCCCCACACGGTGCCCTCCTTGAGGTGGCCCTTGGCGACGCATGCGAAGAGCTCCCCGCCGTGGACAAACTCCATGAAGTGGCTCGCGCCGAGGGTCACCACCCGGCTCGGCGCGTTGCCGACCTCCTCCTCCTCGACGACGCCATGCCATGGCGGGCGGTCGCCGGCAGCCGCCTTGGCGTCATGCTCGCGGCCGGGCGGATCTGCGGCCGGAGCGGCGCCGCGGCGTGGAGGTCTCCTTCTCACCTCTGGCGGAGATCCGGTAAGGGGCTCGCCTAAGATGCTTTCCCAGTAGCGCCGCCCTCCTCCACCAAGGCACCGACGACGAGGTTCCCAAGATCGCCGACCTCGGGCCGACGGCGAGCGCGAACGGCGGACGAATCCCTACGAGTTGAGAAGAAGGAGACGGTCGCGAGAGGTAACTCGAGCGGCCGCGTGAGCGCTTCAAGGTCGGCTCCCAAAAAAACGGGGGATTTTACATATTTACCATCCTTACGGATGCGTCTTACACGAATACCGTGGTTTAGAATGCGTTTTACAAATTCATCATTCTTGAGTTCAACATCTTACATATATACCACATTTGCCTACGTGGCTTGCCATGTCGACCGAGTCACCCACACACAAGGCGACCACACGGGAAAAGACCTCCCTACCCCCGGGCCTTTTCTTCCATTAAGCACCCACGCTCACAAATCGTACCCGCATTGGACAGCCATTCAACAAATAAATAGTCATCTCATTAAAAAGAAAAAATAGACAAATTCATAGCAAACCGATACATTGATGTTCACATGAAAATAGGGGCTAATTGTTTGCCATTACATAAGTCATAAAAGAGCAAAATGTTTAATGTTTTTTTGCTCTGGTATGTACTAGCATCACATATATTACATGCCATTGAAAAGACAAGTTCATGGGCCAATTGCACAACACAAAAGTCACATCTCAGTGCACAAAAGATATGTTTTTGACCAATTACACAACACAAGCACAAGCACCCTCAAGTTTCTTCACTTGCCCTTTCTTCCTTGCTTCTTTGCCGGAGATTTCTTCTTCAGTTTAGTTGCTAGTATTTTTCTTCTTGGTGTCATTTTCTTCACTTGTTCAATTTGGAGTTCATCTTCTTGGAATAGTGCCCTGTTATGATTAAAAAAATTAGTAGATGTTCATTTAAACAACCTCGTGCACTTTGGTCGGTTTGGATGTCAATACCTTCTAGTTGGTGTTTGTGGGAGATCAACTTGCAAAGCCATCACTTCATCAACTTCTTGCCTTGTCTGTTGTAGTGTGAGGCACAAGTGCAAACTCATTTCTAATAGCTTCCATTTCTTCCCTTGTTGCCCCTCTCGCTATTTCCCTTGCTTTGCCGCCTTTTGAGCTCTAATTCTTGAGCTTCACTCCTAGCTTTTGCTGCTGCTTCCCTTGCCAATGCACCTCTTGTCCTTGGAGTTGGTGCTTCATCAGCACCTTCACCTTTCTTGGCCTTCTTCCTCCCAACCTTTGGTGCCTTCTTCCTAGTATTTTTCCTACAAAAGTGTGAAAGGAGTTAGTTAGTTAGGAATGAATGAATCCGGGCAATGAACGTGAATAAGTCAAAAAGTACCTTTTCTTTGTCCCAGTTAAGGAGCACCTCCAGCTATTTGCCCTGTGACCATACTCTTTACACTTAGGACACATGACTTGCCTTGTAGCCTTGCCCCCTTCTTTTTGCTGGTTTTATCCTATTTTTTCTCAATCTTCCACCAACCCCCTTCTTTGACTCCTCCTCCGGTTCTTTCTTTTTTTTTTGGCCGAGGCTCCACTTTGAAGCCCTTGTCAACCTTAGGCCACTGGTTCTTATCAGTGATACTAGGAATAATGCCTGCATAAGCTGCTTGAAACTTGGCCACCGAGTAGTATTGGTCAACAAAGGAACCCATGTCGTTTGCCTTGTGCCGCATATCACGCCAATGCATGTGGGCTTGGTTTGCCAGTCACTTGCCACTGCCTACAAGTGCAAATTTTCTGAGGTAAATACACCACATGTCTTCTAACTTCTTCATCTTTGTACACTTCAGCTACCTCAGCTTCATTAGGATGGCCCTTGGCAATATGTAAGTGTCCCAATCCTTTGGAGGCAGCATTGAGTTGGTGGATGACAAATGCAATATTCCATCGTGCAATGCTAAAGATATCTTCCTCCTTTTGCCAAACAACAACATTATCTTCTCTCTAATAGCATCTCGCCATGCAATGCGTAGGCATCCTTGTGCTCTTTTGATCCAAGAATTCCAAGACTCACCAAATTATTGTTTATGTAGTCGCACTTGATGTCGAGAGAAACTTACTTCTTGCCCGAGAGAAAAGGATGATCTCTATCCAGCCAAGCCTTGACTCCTGAAGAAGCTTCTAACACCCTTTTAAAAAAAAAGTCATACTTATGTTCTGAGTATGCTCTAGCTGCAGGCCACATGTTCTTGGCATACACATCACCACTGTAGTGCCTCTTCATGTTTTCCATTAAGTGCCTAAAACATTCCCTCCACTCCGCCTCGAGGAAACACAAGTTTCACCGCCGACTCTAACCCCTTACATGCATCTGTACAGATAGCTAAACTTTGCATGGGACCAATGGCTTTGCTCAGATGCTTCAAAAACCACTCCCAACTCTCCTTTGTCTCTGACTCAAAGAATCCAAAGGCTACAGGAAACATCCAATTGTGACCATCTAATGCTAAGGTCGCAGGCATTTGGCCATTCCACATGCCATTTAAATGTGTAGAGTCTACACTAATATAAGGCCTCGCAACCATTCACAAAACCATCTATACAAGCTTTGAATGCACAAAAGAACCTTCTCAATCTAATTACTCCATCTTCATCGGTGGCAGTTGTCTATCTCTACCACACCGCCAGTGATCTCAATTCAATTTACGCCTTGAACCTGTACAAGTAATCAAAAGAATCACTCAACTTACCATACAACTTGTCGATGCTCTCTTTGTGCCATTGTACAATCGCCCGGTAGGGTATATCAATGCCATATTTGAACTTTAACTCCTTTTTCATTTCAAGAGCCCCCATTGATGGTTTCTTCTTCAAAAAAATTGAGGTGCTCTTTTTCGCAACCCAAAGTTGATGCCATTGTATTATCTTCAACCTTTTGCCTAGATGCACACTTATGTTCTTCTCAGATTAATTTGTATCTGCATGTAGGAAAAACAACTTTCATTAAGTGTTATTACTTGAAAACACGTTGCAATGAAAAGAAACATAATTAGGGACAAATGAGAAACACATTAAATCATGTAGAAAAATATACCCTGCAGCTGCCATCATGTTGGACTTTGGCTCTAAGCTTCCATGGGCAGCCTAGAGAAGCACAACAAATCCTCGTACCTATCTTTGTCCGAATGTTCAATGTCAAATTCGAAATGCTTAACAATAGCATGTTGTCTAGCAGCTAGCCTAAGCTCATCAACGCTTGGATAGGAAATTCCTACACTCGGTCGATTGTCCCTGTCCCAATCATATAGTGGTTCTTCAGGAGCTGTGTCATCAACATTAACAGCTGCTTCATTCATATCTTGCTGCATCTCCCTTGTCATTGTTGGAATTGGCACCTCTTCTGGTGGTGGGTCAGACACCTTGAATCCCATTGCCTCATACACTTGGTCCTCATTGACAAGCCGCATATAACCGTACCATCATCATCGGGGTTCTCTTGTATGGTAAGAGTGGTCCAATCAATTACTGCCACAGGCTGTTCAGTACATGGAGAGGGGGAGCTGCATGTGTCACCAAAACCTTCAACATCATTTGCCTCTGCATTTGGTTCATTAACACTAGTAACACCGTAGAGACACATCTAGCTCTAGAAGAAGCGAGAGCCATCAAAGTCCCTATCTTTCCTCACAACTTCAACCGCAATAAAAGCCAATCTATCATCCCATCCGTCCTTAATCATCCGTGCACATGCTCATCCCTCCTAAGCTTCCACCGAGAGCCACTTTGTTGGTCCAAAACCCAAATCGCAAATCGCTTGAGAAGGGCCCCATATAATCTTTGTGGCTAACTCCATATGAAACTCGGCCAATGAGTATTGATCGTTCCTATCAAACCGGATGTCATGGTGTTGTTCGCCATTTGCACTCGACCCATAATCACCATCGGAACATACTTAGAAACCTTAACGGCTAGTCTAAACGCATTGTCGGATCGATCCCGACACCATGATAAATGATAAAAACACATAAGCAACTATGTCTCGCATACCACGTTCACGCCGCACCAATGAGGGGGGAAGCAAAGGGTTAAGTGCATACCAAGGAGGACAATCACCATCCATTGCGACACGCCGTACTACATCGACCGCGAAGCCCCAAAAACCGGATGAATCCTAACCCTAACCTTGACCTCAATCGATGCAATGACAAAGCAAGGTCACATACCGGAGGGAAGGAGGAGGGGCGACCGGCCGCGCTCTCACGCTGAGCGGGGGCGTCGGGCCTCGCTGGGGGTGCCCGTCCCGGCGTCGGGGGCGCCCTCCGCTCGTCCTCGCGTGAAAGGGGAACGGGAGCGGCTCGTCCCCGCCGCCGCAAAAAGAACGGCGGGGCCGACGACAGCGGATAGAAGCGCGTGAGGAAAGAAGGGCGGGGCGGGGAGGTAATTTCGCGTGTCCCCGCCGACCGTGTTTGTCCATCTCATGTTGACATGGCGTGCCACGTAGGACAAGGTGGTAAAATGTAAGAGATTCAACAATGCGCCGATAGATCCGTAAGACGCATTATAAGAGTGATATTCGAGTAAGACGATCCGTTATAATGGTAAAATGTAAAATCCCCCCAAAAAGACGGTGGGGTAGCTTCGCGCTTGGGAGCCTGGCTGGTTGGTGCTTTGACGCGCGGCGAGCCAGGGGAGTCGGGTCGGGTGAACCAAACATGGACTGGCCGCAGCGGGGGGAGCTCGGGCCACCCTCCCGCCCCTCTAGCAAACACGCCCTCGCTTGACGCCGGATGACAAGGGTTGGTCCCGGGCCCAAAGCCGGTGTGAGTTTGGTAGCCGGTGCTCAGCCCTTCTGGAGGTCTTTCATAGGGGTAGGGTTTGCGTGCGTGTGTTCATAGGGGTGAGTGTGCGTGCGTGTTGTGGCGTCTGCGTTGTCTTGGCCATTCTCTAAAAAAAAAAAAAAAAAAAAAAAAAAAAGCTGACGCGGGAAACGAGCAGGATGGCAAGCAAGCAACCGCAGCAGCAGTGCACTTTTCGTTAGTGAGACAACACAGACCAGTGGAAGAAGCAGACGACGACGATAAAAAAAGGCAGCGAGCGAGCGAGCGAGGTGGGGGGAAAAAGGGCGAGGTGATAGAGAGAGAGAAGGCGAGGGAGGGAGGGATCACGAGGTGTGCTTCCTCCGCCGCCCGCCCAACCAAATCCGCCAGCGCCGCCTCCTCCTTTACACTCCCTCCCACCTCTTTCTTTCCTCCCCGGCCGGAGCCAGCTAAAAGGCACCCTTCTTGGATCGCGGGCGGTCACGGGACGCGCGCCGCGGGCCACCGCTACGCTACCTGCTGCTGGTGCTGGTGCTGGTGGACGGACTAGCTGCGAGATAGATAGATAGAAAGAGAGAGAGGCGGAGGCCGCACGGAGGACGACGACGGCGACGATGGACCGGGCGGCGCTCACGGTGGGTCCGGGTATGGACATGCCGATAATGCACGACGGCGACCGGTACGAGCTGGTCCGCGACATCGGGTCGGGCAACTTCGGCGTGGCGCGCCTCATGCGCAACCGCGCCGACGGCCAGCTCGTCGCCGTCAAGTACATCGAGCGGGGGGACAAGATCGACGAGAACGTGCAGCGGGAGATCATCAACCACCGCTCGCTGCGACACCCCAACATCATCCGGTTCAAGGAGGTCATCCTCACACCGACGCACCTCGCCATCGTCATGGAGTACGCCTCCGGAGGGGAGCTCTTCGAGCGCATCTGCAACGCCGGAAGATTCAGCGAGGACGAGGTCTCTCTCTACTGTTGCCACTCCTGCAGTCCTGCCCTGTACAAACATTTTTGGTTCACTGTCATCCCTTTCCTTTCAGGCGCGTTTCTTCTTCCAGCAACTCATATCAGGGGTCAGCTACTGCCATTCCATGGTACTTTTATTTTCTTTTCATTCTGCAAATATTATTACCAATTATGGCAGCATGTGGATCGTCAATCTTTATACTCTACTGGTCTGGTCTGTTTAAAATTCCTCTGTTTTCTGCCTACCTCTTCTCTTTGTCAAGCAAGTGTGCCATCGTGACTTGAAGCTAGAGAACACCCTGTTGGATGGGAGCACCGCGCCTCGCCTCAAGATATGTGATTTCGGCTATTCAAAGGTACTACTGCAAGATGCTCAATCTGTTTATTTACGAGTTTAGTGGGGAAATGAACTGCAGTTGCAGTTAACAGGGTACCCTGTTAGTATAACAAATGAGGAGTAAGATTATTAATAATTGCAATTAGCAACCCATGATGTAGTCAAGAAAAAGTTAACTGAATCCATCTGCTTATAATTTTAACCCTATTATAAATAGATAATGTTATCAGGTGCCCCTCAAAAGAAAAAAAAATGTGGTCATCTTTGGGAAATTTGTTCTCCTTAATAAACCGTTGCTCTGCTTATAACTTTTTTTTTTTTTGGTTTTGCATTGCAGTCATCAGTTCTACACTCTCAGCCGAAATCTACAGTGGGAACTCCTGCATACATTGCTCCTGAGGTTCTTCTGAAGAAGGAATACGATGGAAAGGTATTATGCGTATTGTCATTGATTATTCTACACTTCCCACACTGTTTCTATTCAAAGTGCATGCTATTGTTCTCCAATTGAGCAGCAAAGCATTTATAGATGCATAGTGTGTAGCCATGTATAGTACTATGGTAGGGAACTACGTTGGAAGTTTGGAATGCTAAACCAGTCACTAACTCTTTGTTACTGAACCAAGGTTGCTGATGTGTGGTCATGCGGAGTAACCCTCTATGTGATGCTGGTTGGTGCGTATCCATTTGAGGACCCAGATGAGCCTAAGAATTTCAGGAAGACAATTCAGGTTTCCTTTGCAGACGTATTTACATCAGCCTTTCTGAATTGGCTGCCCTTTTTGATCAAACACCGACGAGATTTGTGTTGCAGAGAATATTGGGTGTGCAGTACTCAATTCCAGACTATGTCCACATATCTCCAGAATGCCAAGATCTTATTTCTAGGATTTTTGTCGCCAACCCAGCCACCGTGAGTGCTTTCGTCTTCGTAATGTTTCATTAGCTAGCTTCTGCACATGTCTGCTTTGAGCAAATCACTGACATGCCATATACAGAGGATCACCATCCCTGAGATAAGAAACCATCCTTGGTTCCTGAAGAACCTCCCAGGTGACCTAATGGATGACAGCACAATGAGCAAGCAGTATGAGGAGCCCGAACAACCGATGCAGAGCATGGATGAGATCATGCAGATCCTGGCCGAGGCGACCATTCCAGCAGCTGGTTCCCGTGGACTCAACCAGTTCCTGAACGATGGCCTTGACCTCGACGATGACATGGAGGACCTAGACTCAGATGCCGATCTCGACCTGGAAAGCAGTGGGGAGATCGTGTATGCTATGTGACATCATCGAGTACACAGCAACGAGGCAATGTGCATCATCACCCGTGTTCAGTGGGACGAAAGGGGTGTGTGCTGCTGGTAGTTGTATTGTACTTGCAGGTATCTGCTGCAGATGCTGCTCACGCCTGATGCCGTGATGGCCCTTTTTATCACCCTGTTGTGTTTGGCTGTTGTTTGGTGCACTTCCAGTGTTTTACAACAGTTTAGCCCTTTGGAATTGCTACTGCTAGAACCTTCTCGTTCATCTGAGAAGGCCATTTGTTTCTGCATCCCCAACTAAGGGACAGCGATGTACTTGTATTATTACTCTGTGTTTGTACCATATGTATTTGATGTAGGAAAATAAAGAAACTACATTGCCCGTTCTCTTTTCCATATTTATTTATCTCACAAGGTTTTTGAGAACCCGACGGAGATCTTTGTCAACGTTTGTGTCTTCTGACTTATGTATCCCACTGTTGAATCACAAAAGGCACCATCTTTGAAACGACTGTCATCTATTTGAATGTTTAAAGAACGGAATATTGTAATCCAACTAAGATTAAAAAAAGTATTTCTACCATCTCCTGCATGATACTGTAGAATATTCAGATACGAAATACAAAAAGGAAAAGATGGTAAACTGGACCAGATGAGCTTCTGTACCTTATATTTCATCAAAGAACTTAACCAACATGCATCATCTGATTGAATAGTAGTAAACATGCGCCATGTATATTGATTATTAAAGTGTATCATTGCACAACCTTACATACATCGACCAAGCAACTTATTTATGCACACACACGATCAAATGTCGCACTTCAGAGGTATGGTCTACCGAGCAAGTAGGGGATTGACCACATGACCGACGAACAGCAGCGCACCAGTTGTGTCTTCACGAATCAGGAACAGGAAAGGGTGATCCGCGACGAAATCCGTGGGCATCCTGAATGAACAGAGCATAACCACTGCAGCAGATGCGGCGGCGGCCTCCGTTCCTTCTTCGTTTACTTCCACAAACGACTTGTGGAAGATGGATGAAACGCACAGGCTCTGTCCTGCTGGCAAATGAACCAACTCTGACAGATCTGCTTGTGAGCAGCTAAATGGTAGCTCAAGTCCCAATCCTTTTAGCAGATCGGATGCTTCGAACCCAAAGGAAACCTTGAACTTGGGGACTTTGAGCTGCCCAACGGGAACCTTCCTCGTCGGGATATGCTCCTCCATGAACTCGGGGTCAGAGCTCAGTTTTTCAGCCAAGCTCCAGAGCCCATCTCGTGCTTCTGGAAGAAGTATGTACATGGAGAAGTTCCTCTTGTCCCCGCCTTGCTGGTAAGGAAGCTTAAGCACCTTAAAGCTGTCGTAACACGCGATGTATTGATCCTTTCCGCTGGACATGAATGGTGCCTGAACTGAGCTGCCATCAAGAAGGTGGAACTCGCCGTCTCTGGTTTCAGATACGTCGAACTTTTCAGTCCAAGCTCCTTTGAAATAGAGTGCGTTGCCAAGAACCAGCCTGGTGGTCTGATTAACAGATCCTGGTGGTAGCAGCTCTTTGATTAGACCTGAGGTCACTTTCTCTACCCAGGAGTTCACTTCACCAGCAACTTGTGCAGCCTGGCAAAAACGAGAAAAAGAAATACATAATCTAAATTATACAATGTGTAACAACAGATCAAGGCACATCAACTAACGGGTACAAAAATCAAATCGCAAAGCAACAAATGCATAATATGATGAGATAAGCTATGCATTAGAAAGCATCGTATTGGCACCAAATTAAAGAAACTTAATGATACTTCCATAGTTCAAGGAGACCATAATGATCATATTACTCAACACAAACATTTTTAATGCAACAGTGACATAAAACTCGTAGTCTTGTACAGTGTCACTCAGTCACATACCATAAGTGTCACACAATCTATAGTCAAGCTCCAAACTTGACCAAGTATTTTTCAGTCCAAATTCACATACAAGTTAAATTTCTTTTTGAGACACCTATGTAGGAGTATCATAATAAAACAGTCTGGAACCGAGAGAGGTAACCTTTTCCCTGGAAGTCGACAGAGTGTGTCTCGGCCTTGTACTTCCCGACGGCGATCTCCTCGAAGACCGACTTGAGCTTCAGCGACGCGTCGACGAACACAGCGTCGGCGAAGGCGACACGCGGGCCGCCGGCTCCGGACCCGTCGGCGAGCACGAGCTGCACCACCTGCTCAGAGAGCGCGTGCAGGATCTCGGCTGCGACCGGTTGACCATCGCCTCCGCCGAGCGCGGTGAGCAGCTGATCGCGCGTGGCGTGGCCCGCGCCGGCGGCGAGGAGGCTGAGCACGACGTGGAGGGAGAGCAGGGAGAAGGCGGTGTTTCTGGCGGAGCGGCGGCGGTGTTCGTGGAGAGCGCGGCGGTGAGGCGGAGGCCGAAGCGTGTCTGGCCAGCGATGGAGAGGCGGATGTTGTCGGCGGTGGCCATGGTCGGTCCGGGGTGGTGGTTTCTTGGACACACTGCGCAGCGCGCAGGAGATTAGGAGGGAAGTGGCGTGAGATTATGAATTATTTTGGGGGTGTCTTCAGTTATTCTGCTGGACAGATCAGCGAAGAATCGGTAAGCAGGGTGCCAGTTCATGAGTAAGATAAACTAAAATAATCCTAAGAATGCAACTCCAACATTTAGACCCGTTTCAGTTCCAAATAAGGAGATAACTTATAAGTCGAAAGTGACTTAAAATCAATGCTTGCAAATGACTTATAAGTTAAGTAACTTAAGGCCCCTGTTTGGTTTCCATAAGTCAGGTGACTAAAAATCAAATGACTTATAAGTCATGATGTTTGGTTGCAACCGACTTATAAGTCAAAGAAAAAAAAAAGAGAAAAATAGATGACTTATAAGTTAGGGTGAAAAAGAAGAGAAAATGGTTGCAAAATGTGGGACTTATAAGTCACTATCGTTTGGCAAAATAAGTCACTTATTTTGAATTTTTGACTTATAAGTCACCCTCGACTTATGGAAACCAAAATGACCCTAAAATTAATGGTTTCAAATGACTTATTAGTCAGGACTTATAAGTTTTAAACAGGTAAACCAACTTATTATTTATAAGTCACCCTCTGCTTATAAGTTGGTGGTATTTGGTAAAAGTAAGTCATTTATTTCACTTTTTAATTTATACTATATAAGTTGGTGACTTATTTGGAACCAAACAGGATGTTAGTCTAAAATTAATTTTATAGAATAATAGGTATCTAGATATATTTATTGTTTAGTTATATAAATATTTATTTTCCATATATTATAAATTTGAAATAGTTGAATAAGTACTAGAGTTGCATCTATTTGCGTGCATGAGGCTCGATGAAGCCGAGGCGCAAGGGAATACTTAAGTTTCCAATGTCACAACTGAACTGTAACATCCTATGTTGGAATGTGAGAGGCCTCAATGATGTGGTGAGGCAAGATGCAGTAAGCCTACTAATAAGAGACACGGCTGCCACCATCGTTTGCCTTCAAGAGACAAAACTACAGAACGTCGACCAGGCCATTGTGCGACGCTGGGTGGGTGCAAAATTCACAAACAATTTCATTGCCCTGCCGGCTGCCCAAACAAGAGGCGGCATCCTTCTCGCAGCAAATGAGGATTTCTTTGACCTCTCCAACCAGCACCTATCCACAAATGCTGTAACAGCAACTTGCACAATGAGAGCAGATGGGACTGCATGGCAGATTACAGTGGTCTATGGACCGCAAGGGGACGCTGAAAAGCTCCAGTTCTTGCATGAGCTCAAAGCTATCCCCAGGCCAGCACACGGGAGGTGGCTAATCCTAGGTGACTTCAATCTCATCTACCAGGCGGAAGACAAGAACAATTCAAATCTTAACCGCCGTCTCATGGGGGCCTTCAAAGCGGTGATCGATGAGCTGAACCTAAAAGGAGCTAAGGCTCAATGGTCGGCGTTTCACCTGGAGCAATGAACAGGATAGGCCGACGCTTACAAGGATTGATAGGCTGCTTTGCACCCCAGAATGGGAACTGACCTTCCCAACATGCCGCCTTCATTCACTCCCCTCTCTCATGTCAGACCACACGCCACTCCTGCTACAAGGAGAGATCCAACACTACAAAAACCCTTCCTTCCGCTTTGAAAATTTTTGGCTCAAGATGGAAGGCTTCAGTGAGGTGGTGGAGCAAATTTGGAACAGACCTGTCCACTCGGTCTTGCCACTCAAGCGCCTCAACACAAAGTTGGCGAGAGTAGCTAAAGGGATTAAGAGATGGCGCAAAGAGAAAATTGGGGACACGAGGTTGCAACTGGCCATCGTCAAGGAAGTGCTGCTGCAGCTTGAAGCGGCTCAGGAGAGTAGGGTGCTCACACCCCAGGAGCTTCAGCTACGCCGACAGTTGAAGGCCAAAAGCACCGGCCTCGCCGCCATTGAAAAATCAAGGATCAGGCAGCGATCCAGGCTAGCGTACATCCGTAGTGGAGATGCCAACACAAAATTTTTCCATATCAGGGCCAGCACAAGATTAAGGAAAAACTACATTCACTGCCTACACACTAATGGGGGAGTTGCAGTAACACATAATGACAAAGAGAAGGTGGTGGCAGATTATTTCTCAAATCACCTTGGTTCGATAACGCCAAGGACGAGGACCTTTGATTGGAATGCACTAGGGTACGTGCCAAGAGACCTATCCATGCTTGAAGTGCCATTCACACAAGAAGAGATAAAAACCACTATCAACTCCATGCCGTCTGATAAAGCGCCAGGGCCCCATGGATTCACGGGCGCCTTTTTCAAAGCCTGCTGGGAAATAATAAAGGAGGACGTCACAGAAGCTTTGAATAGCATGTTCATGCTAAATTCCCAAGGTTTCGAGCTGCTAAATTCGGCAAATATCATCCTGCCCCAAAGAAATCAGATGCAAGGCGTGTGACGTACTTTTAGCCAATTAGTCTCATCCATAGTGTCGCAAAAGCTATTCGCCAAGCTTCTCGCAAATAGGCTGTCCCCCCCCTGGACTCGTTGGTCTCAAAATGCCAAAGCGCTTTTATCAAGAAAAGGAGCATCCATGACAACTTCCCTGTACGTCCAAAACATGGTTCGAAGCATGCACAAGCAAAAGATGGCAGCAATTTTTTTGAAGCTAGATATACACAAGGCCTTCGACACGGTTAGCTAGCCCTACATGTTGGAAGTTCTACAGCGTTAGGGCTTCGACCACGATGGCGGGAATGGATTTCAATCCTTTCCGCACGCCCTCATCAAAAGTGTTGCTTAATGGACAGCAAGGACCGCCTTTCAAATAGGAGGGGGTCCGACAAAGGCGACCCTCTTTCGCCCATGCTCTTCATTCTTGCCATGGATCCTCTACAAATGACCGATGGACATGGCAACACAGCAAAGGGGTCCTCTCCAAACTACCTCTAGCAGCAGCAAAGATGGAGAACCTCTATGTATGCCGATGATGCAGCAATTTTCATTAACCCAACCAAGGAGGATCTAGAAGCCACCACGACCATCCTACATGAATTCGCACAGTGTCGACTGCACATAAATCTACAAAAAGCTCAGTCCACCCAATCGATGCCAAGATGTCGACCTTGATCATGTCTTGACCTCATTCACAGGGACAAGAGAATCATTCCCATGTACGCATTTGGGGTTGCAACTACATACAAGATCACTAAAGAAGGTCCACGTGCAACCACTCATCGAGCGCATTGGCAAGAGATTGCCAGGTTGGAAAGGAAAGATGATGAACGTAGCAGGCCGATTGACTTTAGTCACCTCGGTGCTCTCTTTAATGCCTACTTACCATCTCACGGTGTTCCCACTAGCGTGGGCTAGGAAGAAGGTTGACAAAATTAGAAGATCATTCCTCCGAAAGGAGATGAGAACGCCAACGGGACACTGTCTCGTGAATCGGCCGACGGCCTGCACACCCAAGGAGTTGGGGGCATGGGAGTGCCGGATCCGACAGTTTGGGAGAGCCTTACGCCTCCGGTGGCTCGGCAGGAGAGTGGGGAGACGATCCAAAACCTTGGGTGGGAACGGACGTGCCGCAATGACATGGATCGTCTTCTTTTCAACGCCTCCACTTCAATCACCATTGGTGATGGCAAGAGGGCGCGCTTCGCACCACAAAATGGTTAGACGAGAGGCGCCTTAAATATTTGGCACCAAACCTATTCAAATTGGTGCGCATGAAGAATGTGACGGTTTGCCAAGAGTTGAACAACGGTAATTGGATCGATCACTACGCATTGACGCATCACATCAACATTACAGTTCAGGAGTTTGTTGGCCTATGGATTAGATTGCAAGGGGTACAATTACAGCCTAACATGCAGGACACGATTACATGGAAATGGACAAACCGATGGAAACTACTCAACCCGCCGGCGTACATGATTCGGGCTTCGGATCACACCGAAAAATTCCGGCATGAACTCATCCGAGAGCGCAGGCGTAAAAACAAGTGCAAAATTCACACTGGATCCTCCCGCACAACAAAATCTTAACAAACCGATAATCCGCAAAAGAGAAATTGGCCCCATCAGATCATTGTGTCCTCGTGTAACGCCCCTTTGGAGACGGGGATACATTTATCCTTGTTGTGCCCCTTTGCAAAAGTTGTGTGGGATCAAAATGACTTGGGAAAAATTTATCTCGCAACTCCCACAGCAGAAGACCCCACCTCCTTGGTCAATGGTGGGAAATTGAGTCCAAATAGGTGCCAAAGCGTAACCATAGGCGTTTCAACGGAATTGTTATCTACATCATGTGGAATCTGTGGAAGGAAAGAAATAGAAGAATCTTCGAAAACGTGTTCCAAACGGCGCAAAGAGGTCGCCTACTTGACCAAAGAAGATATAGCGCAAAGGCATAGGGCAACGAAGTTTTGGTCCGGAGGCCAACTAGTAGTGAAGGGACTTTTTTGGGACTTTTCCTCTTTTTGGTCTTAGGACCATGGTGTTAGGCACCTAGGGTGCCATGTGTTTGGTCTTAGGACCATGGTGTTAGGCACCCGTGGTGCCATGTGTACATAACACTCTTTTCTAACTTAATTGAGCGGCAGAGCTCCTGCCTTTTCCTTCAAAAAAAAATTTCTCAAGTGCAAGCATGCCGAGGAGGTGTCGCCGTGTCAGAGACCTGTGGAGTGTGTTTTAGGTGGATGGTGTGGAGAATGCTTGGATGAAAGTCTAAGGGCTTGTTTGGATTTTTAGTTATCTGATTAAAACTTTAGTCACCTCCTCTTTAGAATTGTGGACCAATTGCTATTAAAGACCATAAAATAAGACTGATTTGCTGGATTTTAGTCACCTCTCAATTTTAGTCATATCTTAGATTTTAGTCACCCTGTTTTGGAAGTAAAAGGTCACAGAACGAGAAACATCAGAGTAGAAGGAAACAGCAAGTACCATGAGTCCATGACCATACATATATTTCTGAACTATCATCTCACAACCTTACACACATCGATCAAGCATCTATTTATTCAAAAACAAAACATGTCAGATTACAAAGGAAGCTTGATCACTTGTCACAGCCATGCATTTGCGCGACAGGATGGAACTGCACCAAGGCCGCGATTTCTAGAACAAACAAACACACTATGGGGCAAGGAGGGGATTCACCACATGGCCGACAAACAGCACAACACCAGTCAAGTCTTCTCGGATCAGGAACAGGAAGGGGTGATCTGCGACGAAATCCTGAGGCATCGTGAATGACCGAGCACAATTGTTGCAGCAGACGCGGCAGCGGCCTCCGCTCCTTCCTCATTCACTTCAACAAATGACTTGTGGAATATGGACGAAACAGACAAGTTCCGTCCCCTCAGGTGAATCAACTAACCCTGATAGGTCTGCTTGTGCACTGAACGGAAGCTCGAGCCCAAGACCTTTGAGCAATTTAGATGCCTCAAATCCAAAGGATATCTTGAACTTGGGGACCTTGAACTGTCCAACTGGAACCTTCTGCATTGGGATATGCTTCTCCAGGAACTCTGGTTCAGAGCTCAACTTTTTCAGCCAAGCTCCAGATGCCATCTTGTGCATCTGGAAGAAGAATGTACATGGAGAATTGCCTCTTGTCCCCACCTTGCTGGTATGGAAGTTTAAGCACCTTCAAGTTGTTGCGAGACACAACATATTGCTTTTCTTTACTGGACATGAATGGTGCCTGAACTGAGCTCCCATCAAGAAGGTGGAACTCACTATCTTGTGTTTTTAGATGCATCAAACTTCTCAGTCCAAGCTCCTTTAAAATAGAGCGCATTACCAAGAACAAGCCTGGTGGTGTGGTCAACAGAACCTGGTGGGAGGATCTCTTTGATGAGACCAGAAGTAATTTTTTCTACCCATGAGTTCACTTGACCAGCAGCCTCATCAGCCTGACCAACCAATAAGAGAGAATATCAGTGCTTCATACTTATGTCAAAAGCATAAACAAAATCATCCTGAAGTTTCCAAAATAACTGAAATAGTGCAACGATATATGTAAAGAAACTGAGGTAACCATTATATATTAATGTGCCACCAACTTAAACAAAAAGAAACCGTTTCTAATCAAACAGACTTTAGAAATTGAGAAGTGAACCAAGCGTTAGTGTATCACCATTATCACAGAGCATTCTTATGAGAAGGAAATTACATGCAGCAAGAGACAGTTCACGTGACTATAATCATCTAAACTGTCAAGATACAACAATATATGCATAGCACAAGAGACCCTGGCAGAAACCTACTGGGGAAAAGGCTGATACAGTCAACTCTATATCCATATTAATTAAATATTCTAGTGACTCCTAAGCTGTGATCGGAACATATTGCTGCTGCTACAGATGCAGCTCCACCACTGCATGTTACTGTAACAACTATTGTGGAATTATTGCAGCTTCAGCTGCAGCAATCTGAACCAATCAGGCTGATTACAATGATCCAAATCAGCAATCTGAACCGATCAGGCTGATTACAATGATCCAAAAGCTCTAGAGCCTGAAATACTAAAAGTCACTGGTCCAAGCCTTCAAAATCTCAAGTACACACCTAGTGAGAACTGAAAAATCCTATAAGAAGGTCACAAATCCTAAATTTGCTAATTATTCTACAACAACATCCATACAAATTACTCACTAACAGGCCAGCACCCATCAAATAATGAATGGAAACAACAAATTCCATGGAAAAATTCAGACTGAACAGTAAATGGCACAATTGGATGAGAGAAACAAGAAAGTAATTATATCTGTTCAAACATATATTGTAAAAGGCTTAGACTTATTATTTCTAAAACAATAATGGTATGTTACTAGTTTAAGCACTGTTAAGTGTTAGGCCACAAAGATTATTAAAGAAGTAAAGATGTAAAAGCACCTATGTGATCTGTATATATAAGGAACATCTACAGTAAACATTATTACACTTAATTTGTAAGTTAAGGAGAAGTCAGCCACTTAATAACTCTGACATGAGTATCAATGATGTATAAATGCACATAAAAACTGAATCAGAAGGTACCAACTAATCTGTCCCATAGCAGAAATAGCAAGATTTGATCCATATATCCAGGCAAAGCAGTTGGCAAGTCTTGGGAAGCAGGAGCTTGGCAGGAAGGGGAACAAGAAGTCAGGAGCAACCTTCTTCTGGAAGTCGACGGACTGGGTGTCGGCCCTGTACTTTCCCACGGCGAGCTCCTCAAAGGCCGGCTTGAGCTTGAGCGACGCGTCGACGAAGACGCCGTCGGCGAAGGCGACGCGCGGGCCGCCGGCGCCCGACCCGTCGGCGAGCACGAGCTGCACCACCTGCTCGGCGAGCGCGTGGAGTGACTCGGCCGCGGCAGGCGCGTCGCCTCCTAGGGTGGCGGCGAGCTGGTCGCGCGTGGCGCCGCCCGCGCCGGCGGCGAGGAGGCTGAGCGCGACGTGGAGGGAGAGCGGGGAGAAGGCGGCGTTGCTGGCGGGGGCGGCTGCGGAGGAGGAGGGGGAGGAGAGCGCGGCGGCGAGGCGCAGTGCGAAGCGGGTCTGGTGCCCGATGGAGACGCGGATGTCGTTGTCGGCGGTGGCCATGGTCGGTGTAGGTCCACTTGACTTGAGAGTCGCCGAGGAAGAAACGGTGGGCGGCTGATCGCTGATTTCCAAGTCTTGCAGGGTGTTTTGCGGCTATTTTGCGGGTGCTCTGCTTCCATGATAAGCAAAAGCAACAGGCAGCAGGGTAGGGCCCATGGGCTGCTGCCAGGTGCCAAGACCCAAGATCCTCCGTGGGCCGTGGCAACTGGCTAGTGGCGATCATCAATAATATAATAAAATCAGTTTCCAAGCTAGAGCTATCAAGATCAAGATATAATAAAAATAATTCCAACATGCTCTATCTAAACATTTAACGCTAAAATATTTTCTTAATTCAAAGCTTTAATAATCAATTAAATATAGGGTATTCATATGAGGTGGCGGGAATAGGAACTTTGAATTAAGGAGATTGAAAGATAACCTCTTATCTTATTAAAGAAAAAAGATGGAGCTACAGCTACTCATTTGATAGGAAAATCTGGACTCTATCTGTTAGATCCTCTTATATTAAATACTTGCGGGATGGTTTTATATGTATTTAATATAATATAGGGTTTTTAAGGAATTTAATAGGTTACGGCAAATATGGTCCTTCCATTCTAAATCATAAATAGTGGTTTCACGCATTGAAAATAGTGGTTTCATCCATGTTTCATTGAGCCCCATACGAGAATGGAAAGCTCTCGAGATGGAGAACACGGTAGTGTGACATTCATGACCTGATTTCTGGATTTGGAGGTGGCATTTGAGAGAGGAAGAAGAGGATTTGTTTCCTGCTCTTTTCTCTTCTTGACAAAGAGCGTGAGAGAGCAATGAGACAGAGGGTGCGGTGTGGTGTTAGCTCGGGATGGATGGTATACGGGCGTGCGGTGGGCAGCACGGGCATCAAGTATACGGGCGTGCTTCGGAAAAAAAGGTATACGGGCGTGCGGTGGATGGCATCGGCAGCTCTACCATTACAGCCTCTCAGCCCAAACGTGAAAAGCAGCCCACTTCGTGGTCGATAAGAATGACATGCACTTTACATAGTTCAGTACAAGCATTTCAGTGCAGAACTAAAATAGTGTTTAACAGTTCATGTTCATGGCTCGCAATTCTCTTCGTTCTTATATGGGTTTTGAGTGAACAACACATGAGCAAGCGTAGTATGAAGTTGTCCGTAATCTGTCCGCTTCATGGGACCAAAAAAGAATCTGGCACCAAATATATGGCCGTAGGAGATCGTTGAGGCAAAACACAAATTTTCAATTGGAACATAGCAATCTTCGGTAGAAAAAACAAAACTATCAAAATATATATGATATTGCGAGAGCACTCAACAATTCATCGACAGTCAGGAAGGGCCTTGCCATCCTTTGTGAATCAAATTGAGAGTGGCTGGCACCGCACCGCACGGTGGGCTACACTGCGTGGCCGGCAAATGGTTTCTCTTTACTTTTATACAAGTACACATAATAATCACATATTCAAGCATATTTAAGTTAAGATAATCTCATACTCCGTTTCAAAATATAAAATAAGTTATGCATATGTATAGAGAAAAACATACGTTTTCTCATATATAAGACTCTTATTGTAATAGCAATAATTATGGGCTCTCAAGTTTATTTGATTTAAATTGGATAAAACTCCAATTAAATATAACAAAATAGACAAATGTTGAATAAGCTCGCATGATGCAAACCCCGTAGCAACTCACGGGCACTTTTCCTAGTTATATAAAACACAAACGTTATAAAACTATCTACTAAAATATCCTTACATGTTAATCCACCGGTTCGAAATTATAACATGTTTTTATCCTTTCTAGGTACATTGTCTTTGCCATGAATTTAGACATAATATATGTTTAGATAAGCACAGTACCTAGGATCTATGTATCTAGAAAAGTTATAACGGATTATTTAGAATGGAGGGAGTGCAAAGCACATGTGCACTACTGATTACTCCCTCCGTCCCAAAATAAACGACGTTTTTGGGTTTTCGTGCCAAAAAGTTTGACTCGATTTGTAGAAAATATGTAGAAGATTTAAATCTCCAAATAAATTTGTTAAAAACTAGATCAAAAGATCTTTCCAATGATACTAATTATGTAATATAAATATTAATCCTATTTTAAAATATAATTGCCGGTAGATGTTTCTAAAAGCTTAAAAACGCCATTTATTTTGGGACGGAGGGAGTATGCATCAATTGTAAAACCAATCTGAAAAGCCAAGTAGCCATCAAAAATCAAAGTTTTCATGTGTGTAACCTGGAAGAATGTAATTTTAAACCGTTGAAGGCCTACTAGCTCAACACCCACCGGTATACCTAAGCAAAACTAGCCCTGTCCACCCGACCCGTGGGCTCGGCCCGAGCCTGATGGGTTTTGGCCCACCCATGAACCTTACCGACACAGGTTTGGGTAGAGATCTTGAAGCCCGGTAAAATTTTTTCTTAGCCCGAACCTGTCCCCAAATACATTTTTAGCTATTTTGTAGTGTAAAATACGCGGGTTGCCCACCTAAGCCCGGCTGAATAAGCTAGGTCCGATTTGCCTAGTGGGACGCCTTTGGGCGACTTTTTTCGCCCAAAATAACCATGCTTTTTTTCGCCCGCCCGAATCCGACCTGACCCAAAAATGCTTAGGTATACCCACCGGTAACAATGTACCGGTCAAAAACCCTCCACAAGCGAGTGTTGAGATAACATTTTTTTGACAACAAACCACATAAATTAACTAACAAAGAAGAAGCTGTGAGAACCATTACGAGAGTCAATGGTTGCAAACTTGAGTGCGCTTAAAAGCGGACAATCATAAACATGTACCGGTCAAAAAAATTGATTAAATGTAAATTTTAGTCTAGCCTAGAGTTCAAACAAATCCACAAGTTTCTCCTTGAGTTATAATCCATCATCATTCGTTTCTCTTTGTGTCTCTTGATCGAATTGTAGCTGAAATTTAGAAAAGTCGTAAATATATACTCCATCCGTTTTAAATTACAGTTCGTTTGACCTTTTTACCCTAAGTTTGACCACTGTCTTATTTAAAAATTTTGCACAAAAATAGTCAAATTTAAGTCATTCTTAAAGACCATTTGTTAATAAAGCAAACCACAACAAAAGAAGTGATATTTTGTAGTACAAAATTTTGAATAAGATTAGTGATCAAAGTTAAGATTGAAAAAGTCAAACGAACTATAATTTAGAAACGGATTTAGTATTAGTTATTTGACTGGTCAAAATAAGCGATCAATCTTGACTTACAATCACCAAAACTTCCACTCGTTTCGATTGGGTCCGAATTTCTTTTACCATTTGAAATTTTGAATCAACCCTAGCCACGGAGACGACTTCAGTGAATTGCATGTTCCGTTAGCCTCTGCCCCCAGCTCTGACCGAGCACCGTCTATTTCTTGGGTTTTTGGACGATCACCCACGCTTCTGGCTGCTGCGGGCGGCTACGTCCATCGGCAGGCGTACGTCTCCTTCAATCAATGGCCGCCGCCCCGTCCTCCACCGCGCCGCCGGTGGCCGAGACGCGTGCCGCACCGCCCTCGTGCACCTCCGAGCCGCTCTCATCAGCCGCGCCTGCGCCCCGTCGCCGCCGCTGCCGCGAGGTGAGCTCGCGCTACCTCTCCACGCCGCTCCCGGCGCCGTCCCCTCGCCTCTCGACCTCCTCGCTCCACCCGCCACGCCGATCCATGCCCCGTCCCCTCGCCTCTCCACCTCCTCGTTCCACTCCGCCACGCTGCTCACTGCGCCATTCCCTCGCCTCTCCACCTCCTCGTCGTCGTCCCACCCCTCCACGCCGTCCACGCGAGCGCACCACTGCATTCCCGCCGCCTCTGGCCTTGCCGACGAAAACTGCCCGCCGCTGTTTACGCCAGGATCGCGCAAGCGCGGCGCAGCGCGGGATCTGTTCGAGGAAATGCACCACCCGCGCCTGAACCCTCTCGCCGCCGCCGCCGCCACTCCCGGCTCAAGGCGAATCCTCCGCCCGTCGTCCAGAGCCTCTCCTAACATCACCACGGCGGCGCACCGACACCGTAAGGGCTGTGCGCAACCATCAACACCAGCGCGCACCAGCTTCAGCTTCTATAGCGCTTCGCCTGAGCCCTCATCTGCCGCAGCCATGGACTCCCGGGCAGCAGCTCCCTGCCCTCGACATGTCCCTTTCCCTGAGCTAAAGACATCGACAGAGGGGCACGACACACCACCAAACCCATTCTGCTTCCAGGCCCCAGCCTTGGCGCTGCCAGATCGCCGCCCAAAAATACCAGTGGCTGCGGTGAAGCCGGCGCCGCCGCTACCTCCACGGAAGGTAGTGGTGGTTAAGAAAAGAGCAGCGGTGATGGGAGCCAGCAAGGCTGCAGGGAAGCACGAGGATGTGCACAAGCTGCGGATTCTGGACAATTGCTACATGCAGTATAGATTTTTGAATGCCCAGGCAGAGGCTGTGGCGATAACCAAGAAAGCTGTTGCTGAGGTACCTTTATTTAAGATCATCCGTTTTTTTTTTTTTTTTTTTTGAAAGATCCGGTATCCCGGCTTTGGTTAAATTAAGAAGGAGAAGCAATCGTCATTTTACAAGCGCGAGAAGCGCATCCCAGAACCCGCCTAGGCTGGGACTGGGCCAAAAGAAACAAACTGACTACTCACTATCAAAGTTTACAACTGAACTATGAAAAATGAAATTACAACCAGCTAATGACAGTTGTTGGGCCATGTCTTTGAACTCTTTCAACAAAGCTTGTAATGTTTTCCTCTCTTCCCTGAAGATCACCGCATTCCTCCAATTCCAGATTTTCCATAGAGTTAGAGAAGCTGGAGTGTGTACCTTCTTGTCGCCTGTAGCTAGAATTTGGCTGAAGCAAACTGTCAAGCTCGCGCTTCCGTCTATCAAAGCTTCTCTCACCGAGTGGTAATTTTTTCTGCTGCCCTGCAAATCATCTCTACTCAGCAACATTAACTCAGCACAAAACTGAACTGATCCTAGCTCTACTGGTTGAAGACCGGCTGGCATTTGCACTGCTGTAGCTAACATAGGTAAACTCTCACAAGCAACAGACAAACACAAATCTGCAGGAGAATCAAGCCTCCGACTCCAAAGCACAATCCTTCTGCACAACTGCCTCCAACATCTTCATCAGCTTCTTATTCCCCAGCTTCGACGCCTTCTGAATGGCTCTAACAGCCTGCTCCGGGAGGTCGTCGCTGTACATGTCAACGCATTCGGTCCACCACTTCGTCAGGTACCTGGTGTTGTGGATCGTCAATGAAGCTTAGCTCCTTCATGAGTTTGAGCTGTGCCCTGGTAGCCACCGGCCCCCGAGGAAGCCTTTGCAGCAAGGCGGGTACTGGAACGCGTTGAGGCAGTCTTCTTCCTCTCCCTGCACTGCCGAGGGGCAGTCTGGTCCAGGATCGGCACCTCAAGGATCGCCGGCTTGATGGCGCAGAAGAGGCCCGGGTAGGGAACCGCTGCTGCGCTCACCTCGCCGCTTTCCTTCTCCACCTCCGTTGTCTCCACCTCCGCCGCCTCTACCTCATTGTCGCTGCCAACCTCCACCCGCGGACAGTTGCCTAGCTCCACCGCCAAGCAGGAAGGGGCTCAAACCGTCCACCGTGATAGGTCAATGTTCATCTTGGTCACCAACTCGAGGTGTCGACCGCCATGTCCGCTACAAGAACAGGCGACGCGCTCCTGTCCGAAGCCTCCAGCTGCACGCCCGTTCGGTCGGCGGCCCCGAAGGTGTAGGCGGCCTCCAGGGGCATAGGGTCCTCCCAGCGGCATTGGGGGAGTCCATGTGATGCACCTCCTCCGCGATCGGGTCGAGGCCGAGCCTGCCACCGTAATCGCAGAGTCCCCGCCGCACCGGGGGGACGGGAACGACGACGCTCCCAATCCTCCGATGCACGAGGCAGCTCCTCGCGCGTCCCTCGAGGCACGCCGCGGCGAACGGCTTTATGGTGCGGCCGCGTTCCAGCTCCTCATGGTTTTGCCCACCGTGGTAGTCCACCAGTGGGTCATGGCCCATGAAGAGGCTGCTGCCGGTGCGCGGCTCGCCGGAGGAGTCATGCCGCCTGGGGAACGAGAGCGGCGACGTTCCCAGTTGTAAGAGGTGTGGCTGTCCACCGCTTGGACCTGGCAGTCGGGTGGCGAGCAGGTGTCGACACGTTCTGGGGGCAGCTGGAAAGCTACAACAAACTCCCCTGGCCTGAGACTCGTGACATGGATGTCATTACACGGAACGTGGAGCTGCACGCTCAGTGCTTTGGCCACCACAAAGGTGCTTGGGTGGTAGTCAGGATGAGTTGGTGGATGTAGCTCGGGGACATGGGTGGGAGCTTTGGCAGTGGGCTGGTGGTGGAAAGGGGGGAATGCAACACGGCAATGGATGCTCTGTGGTGGGAACTGTAGGCGGGCTTGTAGCTGATCAGAGATTGGGCGGTGGCGGTGGCGGCGGGATGGGCAGGAGCGGGAGATGTGGCCAACTCCATTGCAGCTAATGCACCGGACAGGGTCCCTGCATTGAGCCACACGATGGTCGGAGGCGAGGCATCGGAAGCATCGTCCGTCCAGCCTTTTAAGAAAGGCCTTCCGGGCCATGCTTGCACTTCCGGCGCCCGTCTTGTTCAGTGTGGTTGTGTCCTGCTTGAACTCGGTCATGGCAATATCCACAGCTGCCGGTTTCCTCCACCAATGTTTCCGCCTCGCTCTTTGCCACTTTGGAGAAAGGGCGGCGAACTGCATCTCATTGACGTCGGAAGGCTCTCCTAGCTCCCAGCGCCGATCAGCGGAGTTGAGATCCAATCGCTTCCACACTTGCTTCCTGGGAGGCTTTAGTGCTCGGTCAGAGGTGACCGGCACCGGCTTCAGCTTGACCGATGTAGCAGGTATGCCGACGCTCAGGACGGGAGGCGAGCGGCTCAGGGCAGATGCCGGCTCACCTTCTGGAGGGGATGCAGAGTCTGATGGAGCTCCAGAGCTCGACGTAGGGGCTGTGGCGCATTGTTTCCTCCCTTCTCAGCAGTGGCATGGCGGTCGACATCGCAGGGTCCGTCGAGTTCGCCTACCGGAGTCGCGGAGCCCGAGGTGGCCTGCAGATCAAGCGTCTCCGCATCCTCTCCGCCATCAATGGACGCCGCAGAGTCGACATCCGTCTCTTCCGCATCTTCCTCGTCACCATAGTCGAGCAGCTCCTCCTCCACGTCGTCGTCGATCAGGATAGCGGAGGTAGCAGGCCCCAACTTTTTGCGGGTGTGTGAGGAGCAGGGGCAGGGACGAGAACTTGGTGGTGATGGGCACCAGCACCGGAGGGGATGCCGGCGAGGTCAGGTGGAGGGGCTCTCGCTCGCCAAGGCGCTCAGTCTCCGCGCGTGGGCTTCGGCTGTCAGGACCCCCACGGATCGATAGATCCGGCGATGGGGAGCTTGGATCTGTAGTTGGAGGGAGGTGGGGTGGCTGATGGCTGATGGGCTCGGTGGTGGTGGTGGCGGCGGCGGCGTCGCCGTCGCCAGGAGAGGGTGCGGGACGGGAGCCATAGAGAAAATACCTTCAAGATCATCCGTTTTCACCATTGCACTTTTATTATTGGAAGTTCGAGTTGCAGTAATCATGTCTTGTTGGATATACAGCAATCACTATATGGGCTCTCGGAGAAGCTTGCTAGTTTGAAGAAATCTGTTGCACAGAGAAAGATTGAACTGGAGTGTATAAAGAGGATGGAGAAGGTGAACTTTGTTGTTGATGCTCAGGTATGATAATGGTGCAATGTGTTCATATGCTTCTTCAAAACCTGAACGTATTTTTAGTTACCTCATAATGCAGGAGAAGACATGACAGATGGTTTAAAATTTACAATACATGCTTAGCATACACAAGTGATCCAAAACAACTAATATTACGAAGATTTGTTTATTTTTTACTTTTGCGGAGTTCTAGTGGGAGAGCATGCACTCATATCCCTAGTTAATCACAGCTTCCTCAAGTATAACACAGAACACCTTACTTCCTCCAAATGCAAGGATTGTGACTAAAATTGTTATGGTTTGAATCTAAGTAGCAGTAGTTGCGCATGTTGCAAGCCCACTGTTGCACACCAGGAGCATAGCTAGAGGGTTTGCTGAGGAGATAATATGTTAATAGTTGGTCTTTGGTTGGCAGAACTCTGGTTTACTTGATTCTTTGGGATTAAGATTGTTAGATGTTGAAATTTTTGCTTATACCTCATGTTCTTGTGAGATAAAGCAAAAATGAACAAAGTTTTATAGTTTCTCACTCGCTTGTTTTGAATTCTTTTCTATCGAAACTCGCACCTTATTATCTGTACCAACCTTTATAGCAACTTGGCCAATACGGAATAAGAGTTCCCACCAGTTTGTCATCTACCACCAATCTTCTTACTCAACTGCATATGTAAACGGCATCAGTCCACCTTTTTCAAAACAAAAATAATTTTCAACATGGCTGTTCACTCCACTTTTTGAAAAACATCTGACTATCTTTGTGTGTATTTTTTTTTTTTTTTTGAGACCGCGTCTAACACGTTTTTCATTAAGCCGAAAAGAAGTTTTTTTTTTACAGGGGCGGGGGGCGGTAACCCGCGACACGGGCCCACCCAACAACAACACACACGCGATTGTGATTACAAAGAAACAATAACGACAGACCGGCAGGGATGCCGAAACCTACGCCTCTTCCTCCAGCCCTGTGAGGACCAGATCGAAGGCTGAGAAGTCGAGCTGTCCACCCAGCAAGGTCTGAACACGCCTCTTCTTCCGCTCAGACCAAGACGGCGCGTCATGGAAGGCGGCCTGGAACTGGCTTGCAAGCTCTCGGTCGAGGGGACATCCTCCCGGACCGCGAAGCCTAGCTTCTTCAACAACACGTTACGGCCCTGCCTGGTGGCGTTGCCGCCCGCGGTTTGGCGACAATGCGCGCCCTGCGCCGCAACGTTGGAGGCGGCATCCCGGAGCGGCGCGAACTGCGGCGTCTCGAGGAGCGGAGTCTGCAGAGGAAGGCAAATCGCTGCCTCTAACCGCTCCCGGACTGACCCAACATCATCCTCGGCAACGAGAGCTACTCCAGGAGTAGCAAGCACCGTCTGAGATGCAGGTTGGAGGATGGGTAGCGAGGCGACGGTCTCAGGCACCACCGAATCCTCAGCGAACCCAGCATCAGGGGGCGGCTGCTCGAGGGACGGCGGCACAGAGGGCTCGCTCACCACAGCCGACATAGCATGCGGAGCTCGAGCCGAGGGCCTCACAACAAGCAGTGCAGTGAGTTCCTCCAGCATAGGATCCACCCGCGCCAAAGGCCCTTCGCGCGCACGCGACTCCATCACCAGAGGGTCCTGCACACGGCAGCGAGCAACCTCAGAGACAGAGCACGTGGAGTTGCCGTCGCGGTCCCCGGGCCGCATCACCCTGCACCAAGCGGCCGCGCATGTCGCGCTACACGCCGCCTGCCGCCCGGCGCCGACGCGTTTTGAAGCTTCGCTCCCCCGGGCAGTGGAGGAAGAACGCCACCGGGCGCCGGCGGTCGCCAACTCGACGCCCGAGCCGCGAGGCGGGCCCGCGGCCGATCAGCCGCCGACCTCACAAAGACGCCGCGACGCTTGCGATCCCTCGCGAGGTGGTGGAACTTGTGGCGCCCAGATTTCTGCTTGTGGCGGCGGCAAAGTTGCAACTCGATGCAAATAGGAGAGACAATTAAAGCATCGACCCAGAAGCTCCGTGGGGATTCTCCTGGTTCGCTGAAACTGCCTCTCCTCGCGTCGAGGCACCGGCCGATGCGACACTTGACGGTGTAGGATCTCCCTCCACCCGTCGGCGGTGGGGGCGAGACCCGCCCCCTCGCGGCCAAGGCGCCGGAGGGTGGGAGTGCGACCTTCAATCGGACGGCGAGGCATGCCGAGAACTACCGTGCATCGCTGCCGGCGGCGTCTCCGCCGTCTTTGCCCGAACCGCGTGGGCCGGCCTCCACGCTATGCCCCATAGCAGCGCCACCGCGACGGGGACACACCGGCCGACCGGCATCGCGGCGACGGCGACCTCAAGGTAGGAGATGGGGTGGAAGTCCTCCGGCTTCGTCCCCGTCCCCCGTCCCCATCTGCATCGGCCAGCGTGGCGCTGCCGTGCGCCCACCCGAGCGAGGTAAACGGAGCCGCATCCGCGAAAGCGGGCGGCAGGGGCACGCGCCGGGCCGAAAGCTCGGCAGCCAGCCGTCGGGCTTCTCTTTGCGGGAGGCCGGGGGGGGGAAGCGGGCGGAGAGGGTGGCGTGGCGATGGGAGCGGACGACGAGACCACGGCGGTCATCTCGGGCTCGCCACCACGGGCGGGGGGAGGCAGGTAGGGACTCGGCCGCCGGCCGCCGCCACGGAAAGCGGTGTGGGAGAGGGCCGACGGCGCCGGCGAACAGCGGCCACCCTCGGATCCGCCCAGGGGACACCCCGTCCTCTCCGCAGGGCGGCCCGGGAGCCACCGACGAGGCGAGCTGCATCTGCAGCGGCAGCCACGCCGCAACCATGGCCGGGCGTCCCGCAAGAGAGAAGGCGCCCCCCAACACCGCAGCCACGAAGGGAGGAAAGGCACCCACCAACCGAAGGAGCAGCACGAGGAGGGAGCAGATCTGGAGGAGGAGACTGGATTTGGGGTGGATTAAGGGTGTATTTTGGTGGATTAAGGGGATTTTGGAGAGCGGGCGGATTTGGGGTGGATTAAGGGTGTATTTTGGTGGATTAAGGGGATTTTGGAGAGCGGGCGGACGGGCTCCCGAGGGGAGCGGCTGGAGCTCTAACGGCTCCATTCACGCGCTGTAACTGGATGGATTTGGTGTGTATTTTGATCTCTATTTTTTGTCACAGTCCTCTAATTTCACTGATCTCATCATGAACCAATTGATAAACTTATATGCACCTATCACTGACTGTAATGTGAAGTAAAACTTAAATCTGAACCAAAACTTACTTTAACTGCTAGTTTCATGCCATAAAATTGACATCAATGCCCTCTGAAAGGCTATGAATTGAAGACGTCTGCATTTAAGTGGTAAAGAATCTTATTTGTGACAGCATAATAATAATTTGCCCTTTCTAAACCATCAGGTGCCTTCTTTACAACATTGGTGTGAACTTGAGAGAGAACATATAAGTTGCCTTGAATCAGCAACAACTGCCCTCCTAATGCTGCATCACGTGTACCAATCCTAGGGAACATTAAGGTAAGCTTTAATTTAATTGTTAAAAGAACCACATGGCATTTTAATTCGATCTAGTTTTTCCATTTTGTTTCATATCATCAATTGTTATATGTGTTGTACATGGTTTATCAGTTTATCCATGTGACAACATTTCAGATCAATACTGGAGGAGTCAAATTAGCTCTTAACTCTGCCATGGTGATTATGAAACAGTTGTCTCCTGTGCTGAGAAGTTGTCCAGAAAGGTACAGATATTTATAACTTAGATGTATCCTGATGCCTACATTGCACTTGATTGTTCGAATTTACAGCTTTCCTTTTTATAAAAATCAAAACCCTCAGTCCACAAACATTGTTGCGTAGTGCACTCATAAATCAACATGAGCTAAAACTGTTGCCCATTTGAATGCTGCTTCACACATGGCAAAAAGCAATATCTAGTCTATACCTTCTGGAACAAACTGACATGGTCGATATGGCTCTATGTTCATTTTTATTCAGAGTTCTCTGCTAGAACAAATTGATGTAGCTTATGTCAATATATATTGTATTACTAAAAAGGCCTTTATTACCAGCCAGCTTTGGGTAGGGTATGAAACCAAACAAGAGCCACCAACAAAGAGGATATGAAGTAAGAAAATAAAAGAAAAATATTAGTTATTACTATGTTAAAGTAAAGAGGATCAGTAAACAGGGCCATGGTTTGCGCATGTGGATTACACATGCTCAGATGGCTCCTACCCAAGGATAATTCTTTAGGTACAGTATATCGCACACTTTTTTAGAGTCATTCTTTATTTGGCGGTCCTCCATGTCTCTATATATGTGGTCATCTTTGTTCAGATTTACTTGCTAGCTAGGACTAATTGATTATCTTGCAATGAAGGTTGAAGAAATTGAGGATGTGTCTTCTGAACTCAATAATGTGGTATCGAACGAGCTTGTGCTACTTCGAGAGTGTGCTGACCTCTTATCTCAAGTGCATGATATGCAGGTGTGGTTTCACCAAAATAAACTATTACTTTGATCTAGAAACGCTTAGGTTTCCCTACATGCTTTGTTGAACTGACAGTGTTAGGCGTTCCCCAATTATGTAGGTGACGGAAAACAGCCTCAGGATCCAAGTGATGGAGCTGAAAAATCAAACCAAAAGCAAAACATGAAGGTGGTGATCTTGTGTAGGTCAGTTAACTAGTGGAGGTATAAAATGGTTTAGCTATTATTGATGTTGCAGTGCATATTGGATGAGGTATAGCTGTTCTTGGATATTATGGTACAAGGAACAAAATAGTTGTTGATGATGGTAGTTATAATCAACTTTAGCTGATGTAGAGGGGCGCATATTTATCATATTGATATACAAGACTGGGAAAAGGATTATTGGCCGATCAAGAAATACTGATTCGGCTCTAGTCGTATAGGACTTTTGTCTTCTCTATAATATACAATGTGTAGAAGCACATGTAGTCTGCTATATAATAAAATAAAAGAATAAAGAGCACACAGAGATGTTTGTGTTAGAAACCAAAAGTTCCTCACACTTTGAAGCGTGTATATATCTGAAATCCTTAATCATGTGTGAGTATCAAAATTGGACAATATATGAATGTCTGAGCAGTTTTGGAGCATCAGTAGTAGACGCAACAACAAGGATTGTGAATTGTGATTCAGTTCCCAGTTCATCAATCTACCTTTAATTTGTGGCCTGTTCGTGATGGAGACTTAATTAAGAGAGAGTAGTATGCTAAACTCCATACATGGATCAAAGATTTTTGTGTACCTAGCTACCAGTAGTATGTGATCAGTTGCTGCCGCACGCTTGGTGGAGCCTCCGTGTGGTCGCCGACCGCCTTCCTCTTGCAGTTGAAGAGGAGCGCGGGCACGGCTACCTCGTTGTGAGGCGACCTGAACAGCTTACACAGGACGAAATCTCCTCCTCCCACGCCACCGCCGTCGTGCTCGTCGTCGTCGAGCGCGAGTTCCACCATGCACCAGCCGTGCCTGGTGACCGTCGTCGTCGTCGACGTCGTTCTGCCGCCGCCGTAGGAGTAGTAGGACAGCGTGCGCGAGTGCCCGACGCGGCGGCCGTCCGCGCCGCTGACGGGCCTGACCTCCTCGCCGGTCTCCGAGTTCCATCGCCCCTCGCCTAGCGCCGGCCGCGGCCCTGTAGCGGCATCGTGCGGGGCAGATGAAGTACCAGCAGGTCCTGCTGCCCGGCGCCGGCGCGTAGCGCTCGGCCAGCCTCTCGGGGCGACGGAGTAGACGTCGGCCAGGTGGACGAAGCCACCGCCGTCGAAGCCCTGTTGCTGCCGGCGCCGGCCGGCGACCATGGGGTGGAGGACGAACGTGATCAGGTCGTGGTCGCTGCTGGGCCGGAGGAGAGCAAAGCCCCATCGATCAGCTTGAGGGTGATCGGCCATGGCCATGTCGACTGGGATCGATAGTTCTGCGATCATGCATACTTATGGGTCGTGTGAATGTGGGACATTGGAATTATATATGGCAAACTGAATCGATCGTACTCAATCATCACGAACATAACATGCATGCTCGTTCAGTTTCCAACGCACACAGTTGAACTTTTCCAATCATATGATTGTTTCCTTGAACTTTCTTTTGTACTACCTATGAATGAATGAATATACGTATCATCCTTAGACTCTAAACATTACTAGTTAAACGCCGTGCGCTCTTCTGGGATAACTAAATTTTATATAAAAACACATGGATCGCATGATAAGATATAAGATAACAATACTATAAAATTAAACAATGATATTAAAATGACATTTAATATAAATAAGTTTTGTGAAAGTAACACAATCAATCATGGATATTGCAGGTTTTACACTCTATTTTATGGGCTTCTTCGTAATTTGTATAAGATAATATTATCAAGGACCTGTGTATGCATACTTGACCATTGGTGCGGGTGGGGAGGCTAGAGAGATCGCACCTTCCAAATTTGCGTGCCGGGTGGGGGAGGCCGAGAGACCGCACCTTCCAAATTTGCGTGACGGGGTGGGAGGGCGTGATTAATCGCACCTTCCAAATTTGCATGGACGTGGGGAGGGCGTGATTGATCGCACCTTCCAAGTTCACATGGGTGGAGAGGATCACACCTTCCGAATTTACGTGCGGGTGGGGAGGGTGTGATTGATCGCACCTTCCAAATTCGCATGGCGTGGGGAGGGCGTGATTTATTGCACCTTCCAAATTCGCATGGGTAGAGAGGATTGCACCTTCCAAATTTACGGGTTGGGAGGGCGTGATTGATCGCACCTTCTAAATTCGCATGGGGCGTGGGAGGGCGTGATTGATCGCACCTTCCAAATTCGCATGGGTGGAGAGGATCGCAAACTGTCCAAATTTGTGTGCGGGTGTGGAGGGCGTGATTGATCGCACCTTCTAAATTCGCTTGGGCATGGGGAGGGGTGCATGCAGATCTTTTTATGAAACTCAAAAAAGGAAAAAAGCCCCTTCGATCGAGAGGAGAATGGCGCTGTGGGATTTTTTTTTTTTCCTCCTAGATTTTCTCCTTCTATTTACGGACGGGTGGAAGAGCAAAGAAATCACGGTTTTCTTCATATTTTTTATCACAACAACCAACGTGCATGGTTAATTTCTTCCTTTTATTGTGTGGTTAATTCTTTCCTTTATTGCGTGGTTAATTCCTTCCTTTATGAGGTAGCATGGACGATTCGTTTCCTTTTTCTTTCTTTATTGCATGGTTAATTTTTTCCTTTATTACGTGGTTAATTCCTTCCTTTATTAGGTCGCATGGACGATTCATTTCCTTTTCTCCCTTCGGGTTCGCATGGGGTGGCGGTTGGGCAGACTCAAAGTGAATGTCGCACCAAAAAAATGCCTCCTCTTTGTTCTTTTTATGTTGTAGAGAATAAACCTTATAAATCATAAACCCTAAACAATATATATCTAATTAAACCATATACATGGAGTGGGACCCGTTGTCCTAGAGAGTAAGAAAAATATATGTGTTGTGGGATCGATTTTCCCCGAGCAACCGCACGATAGGGGCTCCCTCGGCCGGGCGTGTTATACGACCGACCGGGTAAGGCCCAAGAAGACGCTGCCCGCTCCACCAACATGCTCCGCCCGAAGTCGTCTTCTTCCTCGCGACGACGACGGCTCCCCGCCGCTTCCCCCGCCATGGACGCCCGCCTTCCCTTCCCCGGCCTTCTCACCGCTGCTCGTCTTCTCGGCCCCGGCGACCTCGGCCTCCCTTTCTTCGCCGCCGCTCGCCGCCTACCCATACCCAAACGAATGGGCCTTGCCCTCGCCCGGCTCGGAGGCACCCGCCGCCCCGCCACCGCCGGCCGAACCCCGCCACCGCCGTGTCGACCGCGGTGGCGAGCCCGGCCCGCCGATTCTACAAACCGGGAGGAGGAAGAGGGAGGGGGAAGGTCGCCCACCCTAACCGCCGGACTCACCGCGGTTGGCTTCAGCCACAAGGTCCGTCGCAGCTTCAGCGGCGGCGGCGGCGTCCCGAGTAGGCGTGGCCATGCGGGTCGTGGGCGCCCACCAAAGGTGGTCCGCGCGATGCCCCGACCAGTCGGCGCCAACATCCCCGCCCTCGATGGCCCACGACGCACTTGAGGGAGTCCAATCCAAATCGATTTTCGATTCGATCCCCAAAAATCCCCAAATCCATCGCAAATCCTCACCGTTTCTGCTTCCCTCTCGACCTGGCCGCCTTGAATCCCGTACGTCGGTACCTTGAGCTCGACCGATCGACCGCCATGGATTCCACCATCGTGACACCCTTCGATTTG
>JADLZK010008405.1:0-84313 GCA_015847255.1 Hyparrhenia diplandra | reverse complement strand
AAGTAAAAGTGCTGGGTAGAAACTAGACCTAACTGCTAGAATATGATTCTCAATTAGGGCTAACCCTAGAAGGGTAGTCATATAATTGCATACATGGGCCTCATGGGCCTAGCCTCATGGGCCTAATACTCATACTCAACACCCCCTCGCCAGCCCCGAACTACCACGGCGGCGAGTTTGCGAGACTGGACACGAAAGAAGTACAACACAGAGGGCCCCCACAGACGCTTAGCTAATACGGGTGATGTTGAGGCTGGATAAACTCGGTGAAGGTCGAGGATGGGAGACCCTTGGTGAAGATGTCGGGCGAACCGGGAGGTGGTTGGGACATGCAGGACCGAACTTCGCCGATGGCGACCCGACACGGGACGAAGTGTGGATCGATCTCCACATGCTTGGTCCTCACGGTGCTGCACGGGGGTTGGTGGAGAGGTAGACGGCGCCGCGTTGCACGGAATGGACCAGTCGTCTGAGAGAGGGTGTGGAGCTGGGCGAGAGCTGGGAGCCGGGAAGCCTCAGCATCCCGTTAGCAACAAAGGCGGCATCCGCCTCGGCCTCGAGCGGAGAGGCGACCGGGCGACGCGGCGCATCAGACAATTCAGGTTGCCGCCAAGGAAGGCGGCGTGAGCCGGAAATGGGAGCGCCGAGTGTGGGACACCGGCCCGGTCGGCCGTCTCGGTGTACACCACCAACTCGGTGGAGGGAGGCCGGTGAAGCAACAACCCGTAGTCAACGGTGCGGCGGGGTAGCGGAGGCGCTAGAGCGGTCGGTGGGGCTCTCGAGGGATCATGCATGTAGAGGCAAATCTGGCACACGGCGTGAGGTGATGTCCTGGCCCGTGAAGGTGAGGTGCGAGGTGCACCAGCGGACTCCCAGCTCCCGGTGGGGTGCGCCATCGACTGCCCTCGGCCTCTGACGGCTGCCACGCGGTATCAGCGGGAGGGAGCAAGGCTTGCAGCCCTCAGTCATCCCCTCGCCGCCGGGGATATCAAGAGTGTACGCGGCCGGTGAAGAAGAAGTCCGATTGGGACAGGCGCAACAAAGACCCGAGAAAATGGTGGAGCATGCCCGGATCCTTCAAAGGAAAACTCCCTGGCGGGCGCGGCGATAATGCGATTGTGTAGTAGTGAAGGATGGAGGTCAGGAGGACAATGTCATCAACATAGAGCTAAGTGCACGATCCTCGGCCCATGGTGGTAGATAAACAGGGGGCGTGTCGGCAGCCTCCACAAAGCCAGTGACCCAATGAATGCCGCGAATCCGGAGGTGCCATCGCTCGGGAGGGGGCCCGCGAGGCCGTAAAGGGATTGTTGAGCCCGGCAGACCATGTCGACGCCGAAGACGACAAAACCCACGTATTTGCGATGAGCGCTAGATTAAGGCTCCCATGCGGCATTCTTGACATCCGGTGATGTACCTGCCGGGAGCGAGCAAGAGCCGCTGAGAGCAATCGCGCGGACGGTGGCCGGCTTCACCACTGGGTCGAAGGTCTCATCATAGTCAACTCCTGGGCGCCGAGTAAACCCGCCGAAGAACCCGGCGAGCCTTGTACCGCCTCGTGGTACCATCCGCCCGCCAGCTGTGTGTCCGAGATCCACTTGCCTGCGGAGCGACGTTGGAGCCGGCGGGCGGCACCGGATCCCAAGTCTTGTTGGCGAGGAGAGTGCAGCACTCTCTTCCATTGCACGACGCCGCTGAGGGCTCTGGACAGGGTCACGCGAATCGGAAGAGGGTACGGGGACACCGCGGTCGCCCGGGCATCGCCGCGAAGAGCCCGGACCGCAGAGTACCCGCCGGCGGCCAGCGCCACCATCGGGTGAACATGACGCTGGTCGCGGTGAAGCAACGGCGGGTGGTACACCTGGCCACTACGAAAGACGCGGCACTGGGACGCGCAGGGTGGAGTAGGTGTAGCCGGCGTGGTGAGGCCACCGTTGTGTCGGTGTCGTCGGTGAAAAGACACCACGGTGGTGACCGTGGAGCCGCCAGACGGGAGGCCACCGTTAGGCGGTGGCGGGACGGCTGAACCGTACCGGTAGGTGCGCGCGGCCCGGCTCGTGGCGCCCGGGGTGCAACGTGCACCGGGCCGGGCGCCCGGTCCCGGAGGAGCGCATTAATCGGTGTCCCTTGGCCACGGGCGGGACGCCGGGAGGCGGCGAGACCCACCGGACCGCCCAAGGTGCGCGGAGTCGCGCGCACGGGGGCGACCGGGACACCTGAAGGAGGACTGCGGGAGGCGTAAAAGAGTGGTCGGCCACGGGTCGGCAGGACACATCTCAAAGAGGTCGAGTCGGGAGGGGAAGTCAAGTGGTGGTGGTGGTGGTGGAGGCGGGAGATCGACTCATCAAACACCACATAGGCGAGATGATGAGGACCGACGAGAGGTGAGGTTTCCTGCACCGTAACCCTTGTGGTGCAGAGTAGGGAAGACACACGGGGTCGACGCCGAACCCGGTTTTGTGGGGAGCAATGCGCGGTGTTGGGGTAGCACGCGACACCCAAAGACACACGGGAGGTGCTCGTAGCGGAGGGGGTGCCGGGGTAAAGGGCATGGTGTGGCGTGGGGCTGGGCGACCGGCGGAAGGAAGGCGGTTGAAGGTAGGTGGTGGTGTGAAGACTCGGCCCCCGTACGGAGGCAGGAAGGACGCCTACGGAAAGGGTCAGGGACGCCGATTAGTGGTAATGGATCATGCGCCCGCTTTGCCGCTCGGGAGGAGGTATACGGGGACAAGACATGCGGAGTCAGACCCGTGCTCAAGGAAGAAGGCACGAGAGGGGCTGTTATCGAACTCACGGCCATTGTCTGGGCGACGCCTTGATGGTGCGGTAGGGTGGTCGACACCCATGCAAAAAGTGGTGAAGAGAGGGAAAAGCCTCCGGAGCTTGCACGCGAAGCGGAAAGTCCACGAATAATGCGAAAAAATCAACCACCACCAAATAGTATTTATAGCCGGGAGTTCTTGATGACGAGGAAGATGTCCGCAGGTCACAATGTATAAGATCAAAAAACATGAGCCGCATGTGAAGTGGAAGAAGAAAAGGAAGATCGGACATGGGCCCGCTTGGCACGCGATGACACAACAAGCTCATCGTGAGGCTCGAGTACATCGGATGTCCGAGCTGCGGCTAGGCGCATCAGGCGTCCGTCCAGATGGCCGAGACGGCGGTGCAAGTAGTAGACGCGGGTAGTGGCGGCGAAAAGTGACAAAAAGGCCGGCGACCGAAGAGGAAGAAGACCGCCCAGGAACCGAAAGGTAAAGGCCCCGTCTTTGTCACACCGAGCAGCAGGGCGCCCGGGAAGCCAAATCCTTCACAAGAAGACCGGAGGAGTCAAACTCAAACGAAGAATTGTCACCGTAAAACGGCGAATAGAAAGGAGGTTGTGAACCATGGAAGGAGCAACAAGAACATCGAGGGAAAGACGAAAAAGACCCGTGAGCCCCTAGCGCACCCACGGAAGTGACAGGGAAGACACGACCCATTTAGCGACCATGATAGACGAAGGAAGGGAGGAAGAAGGAGGGCTAACCGACGAGAGTATACCGTGGCCTGAGTGGTGTGGTACGTGGGTCCCCCGAGTCGGCGCACCCACTCGAGCCCAAAGCGAGGGGTCGTGACGCCGTCGTGTAGGCGCCAAGGCCGCCAGTCCCACCAACCGCCCGCGGCGAGTACCGCAGGAGCCTCAGTGGACGCCGAGTAGGCGCCGGAGGTCCGCCCACGAGTAGTGTAGGAGTACCTCTGAGGAGCACCAGATAACATGGCCGGGCTGGACGAGGCGTGCTCATCGAGGCGGCTCGGGTAGGGCCACATCGAGATGCGCCCCGACCATGGGTGCCGAGAGTGGGCGGGTGCACCCCGAGGGGCGCTGCACCGAGGCTGCACCGGAGGGTGGCCACCGCCACGCCCCGCCACCACGCACCACGCTTTGCCGCCACGCGACGGCGGCGGCCACCATCACCACCACGCCCCCACCACCGCCGCCCCGGAGGGGGTGCCAAGGAGAGACGACGAGTGGACGGGCGTAGAGGTGGAGTCGCAGCGAAAGTGCAAATCGTAGTGGGACGAGGTGCCGGCGCAGAGACCGCCACAAGCTGAACTCCCCGGCCGAGCTCCTCCATGACAAGGTCGCCACTGACTGCGCAGAAGCCGGGAAAGGGGCGACTCCGAAAGTGAGGATGCTCCCGAGGTGAGCGTAGCGGTCACCGAGGCCGCGGAGGACGTTGAGCACCGTGGATACGGTCCTCCACGCGCCGCCAAGGTCGCCAAGAGAGTCTCGCCATGGCCTTCATCTTGCGCGTAACTCGGCCGACGAGAGGTCACCCCCGACGAAAGTCCGGAGCTCGCCGAGCCGCGATAGCACGTGTCTCGCGTTGCCGTGAACCGGCCCTCAGCGCCCGCATAGAGGCGCGTGCGAAAGTGTTGCGAGAGGCCGTGGATGTCGAGCGGAGATCGCCCCCACGATCCGGGAGAGGACGATGGCTGCTCTAGGCGCAGCCACGAGGGGTAGGTGGCACGCCGCGCAGGTCGCACAAGACGTGGTCGCCGAGGGCGAAGCGCGAGAGTGAGGAGGACCGAGTCGCGCCAGCGGCGTAGGACGGCGACTCCGGCTCGAGGCGACCGGAACCAGAGGCGGATGTTCCAGACCCCGCCAGCCGGTAGTGGAGTCATGTCACCGGCCCGGTCGCCGGTCGTGCTGGGACCACCGTGGTGGACGACATACGGTCAGCGCGCCGCTTCGCCGCGCGCCGACCAGCGACAGAGAGGTAGCTCCGCTCGTCCGGGAGCCGCGAGGGAGGCGAAAGGTGCTCCACGCCCAGCGACCGCGCACTGTAGCGCCACCCCGCCGCGCCGCGTTCCGTGAGCGATGGCGGCCTCTGCAGACGCAGCTCGCCCTGCCGCACGCACTCCGCCCGGCAGCAGCAGGCGATAGTAGGAGAGCGACGCCGGGCGATGTGAAGCCGACGCGGAGGAGGCGGTGCAGTGAAAGGGTTGGTGCGGTCCCCGCGACTCACAAAGATTCTCGCCCGGGCCGGTCAGCGACCAAGGCTCGAGTCCACACCGCGATCCCATAGGGCCGAGGGCGGGCGGCGGTGGAGAGAGCTTGCCGCGCTAAAGACAGAACGCGAGCACTACCCTCCCCAGCCCACTTAACGGGGCAACGCAGGTAGCCTGGGCATGCGTGCCCACCGGGCGGCCGGGCCGGGAGGCCACCGGCAAGCAGTACTCCGCACCGTCCCGCAGGGCCGCACCGCAGGCAGCCCGCGACCGCCTGGAGGCTGCACCTGCAGGCGAGCCCGCACCGTCCAGCAGTTGGGAGGCCACCGCAGCGGTGGGTGGGAGGCGGGTGGGTCGGCATCCTCGGCCCCGCCGGCCCTCCTGCTCCCGACCCTGAAGGGAAGTCGCCCGGCAGCGGCCGCGGCGCCCGAGCTTAGGGCGGAGGCTGGCAGCTCCGGTCGAGGAAGGAAGAGCGTAGCGGACCCCAGCGCCCGCGGCGGCTTCGGCGGGGAGGAAGGAGGCCCGGCGTGCGGGAGGCCGCGAGATCGACCACCGCGCTGCGGTGCGCCGAGCCGTAGCGATGGAGAGATCTCGGCGGCCGCTGGACCACGATTCTTTGGAGTGGGGAGAGGGGAAAGTGGAGCCCGAAATAGTGTGGAAGCGGGGAGGGGATGCTGCTTGGCCGCCCAGGAACCAGCGGCCGGCCGGCAGCCCCGCCCGCCAGCAAGGGCCCGAGTAGCGGCGTCGGTCTAGGGAAGGGGAGGGAAGGGGACCAGAGGGCAGGCTAGATACCATGTTAGAATATGATTCCTCAATTAGGGCTAACCCTAGAAGGGTAGTCATATAGTTACATACATGGGCCTCATGGGCTAGCCTCATAAGCCTAATACTCATACTCCAACACTAACCTCTAAGATGATAGCATGGTTTATTGTCATATATATATATATATATAAGGGGTGAAACATTGTTGTCTACACCCACTAATAAACAGAACAAAAAAAGCATAATTAGTGTAAAAAGGAGACATACTGGTGCACAGCATAACGCATGCAGTCTCTGCAACATAGCAGAAGTTGTCTGAAACCAATAACTCCACAGACTTCACACACAACATTCTGCACAAACACAAAAACTTTTGCTGTCATCATCAAATTATCGATTATGCCAGCAGCTAACTAACTAACAAACACAAATAATCAATTTTTTTCTATCGAATTTAAACCCCCATCTTTGCTAAAGAGAATATTTGATGATGACTAGGTGGACGTGTCACATCGATCAGTTGACTACTACTCAAAGAGTATATGTTCATACTCCACATTAGCCACACCTATAGCAATGGCAGCACCGATTGGATCGAGGAATCGATAGCACTGGATTAATTAATTAATTAATATCCAAATCGGCCAAACGAGAATCGCGTCTTGATTGAGAGGGCACGAGCCAGCACCAAAAAAACCGAAAGGAAACAGTAATGATACCCTTAATTACTAATTAATCTCGTTGCACGACGGGAGCAATCAAGATGACGCCGGTATGGTATCCCGGCCATGAAACCACACTATTACATTGCCAGGAAGCAGAACAGGAAATCACAAGAGGACACGTACCATATTCACCGGCCGGTCGCGGTCTCCACCACCACCGACCTTGCCACACACCAAGAAACGAAGGGAGCGCCTGCGCCGGCCTGCCTCAGCAGCTCAGACCGATCCCGATCCCGATCCCGGCCCGTTATAATCTCCAGGAGGCCGCCGGGGTTCCGCCCGCCGGCGCTTGTGCAGGCGGCGGGAGAGGCCAGGACCCAGGAGGAGCTGCGGCGCGCCGACGGATTCGACTTGGGACGAACTGGTCACCGCCACCAGGACCCACCGATTTGTAGTACTAGTAGGGTTCGTTGACCGTTTGGTCCGTTTCTCGTCTCCGCATCGGATCAAAGTGGGACCCACCAGGACGCTTGGTTTCCACCTGAGGCACGGTGCTGACTTCCGCATGTATTTTGGAAAGAAAAGAAAAGGGCACAGACGCAAGGCAAAAAAGCAGAATATATAGGAGGAAATAGTGTACGGAGTAATTGAAAGTTCATCAAATCCTGTCGTGAGTTTTGGAAAAATAATGTCAACACAAAAAGGACTAATCTGAAGATACGACGCAAAGGACAAAAAGTTGGAAGCGTCGTCTCGTGTTTTAAATGTATTTGAGTTCACCATTTGAGTATTTTTTTTTCAAGCCGCACCATTGGCACGATTTCATTAAAGAGAAGTGGAAGTTTCTGAAATGATTCGCAAGTAATCCATACATTACTCACGAAAACACAAAAATAACAAACAAACAAAAAAAAAAGTGAGGAGGGGTGGGGCGAACCCTCCATCTAACAACCCAAAAAACTGATCCTAGTACAACCAAGACGGATCGAACGACGACAACAGCGGCAAAGCATCCGCTAGAACCGAGACGGCAAAACATCCGTCCCAAAACAACCCCGCCAGAAAGCATCTCACGGAAAAAAGACCAAAGGCAAAGCATCCGCTAGAGACGAACCTTTGGCAGCAACATGCCGGAAGACGACCGTGACCTCGACGGCACGCGCGCACACCGAAACGTAGGCTCGAAACGGGCGCGACCTCGGCTGCACACGCATACCGAAACACAGGCTCGTGACGACCGCGACCTCAGCAGCACGCACATGCCGGAAACGCAAGCTCGTAGAAGATACACGGCAGCAAAGCATCCGCCCAAGCGACGAAAAGCACCTCGGCGGCAAAGCATCCGCCGGAAACGACAATGACTAGAGCCACAGGTACCACTAACTAGACAAATCCAGGTGAAGAGGAAAATGAAGCACAATAAGGACCAGCACGACGACCATACCGACCAAAGAGGGAGCGCCACCGCAGAGATTGTAGGGGTGCTCAAGCGTCACCTTCAGGAAGGAGATCGACGTCCGCAAACGCCGACAGCGCCAAGGAAAGCACTAGAGGTCCTTCGACCCCAGCCTGCAAGACGACCCCCTTCCCCGACGAGTCGCACGGACCCAACAAGCAACGCCTGCACCGGTGAGATAGTCCGACATGCCTGGAGCATCGCCACGAAGCCACAGTCGCACGCTCGCACCACCTCGGCCCCCACCACCACGGCGCCGCCGCCCACCGGAGCATAGACAAAATGGAAGAACCGACCTCCACGGCGTTGCAAGTGGAAGAACGACGACACCCCCAGGGGAGGTGTATGGCGCACGAAGCGTCACCGTCGTCTGCCTGGCTGAGGCCGGGCTGAGCTTTCGCCCATTCCACTAAAAGCAGGGCGGCGCCGCACCTAGCCCCGGGTTGGCAGGGCGACGAGGAGCCGTAGCAGCACAGGGGTGGGCGCGGTGTCGTGCAGCGCGGCGCCGTTTGCCCAGCAGACATCGACGGGGCAGAGGCCAGCAGCGGGGCTCTTGCCAGCGTCAGAGGCCAGGCCGGAGGCGAAGGCCTGTCCGGCCGGCGAGGATCCGCGGCCCGGGGAAGCATCGCCGCCACAGCCGCGAGGGCGCGGATCCGGCGGAGGAGGAAACTGCGAGGGAGCCTCGAGGGCACGGAACAGGCGGGCCACCATCGGGCCCACACGCGGCGGTAGATGAACCGGCGAGTCCGCCTGCGCCGACGGGGATGGAGGGAGTACCGCCCGGGGGCAGATCCAGCCGGGAGGGGCCCGGATCCGGCCGCGCCGGTCGTCCTCCGGCCGGCAAGGCCGCCGTCGGGGGCGGAGATGGAGGGGAAGGGTTGGGAGGAGGAAGGTGGGGGAGCGCGCGGCATCGCCCCTTTTTGAGGGTGACCTCCGCTGGTCGTCGCGGTGAGCAAAGGCGACGACGGCGGCCGGAGAAGAGGCCGGCGGCGGAGCTTGGTTGGGGAGGCGGCAGTGCCCCCGAGTCGCCCACGGAGCGGGCGCTCGGGGGCCGTTGCTGCTGTCTCACCTGGCTCACCCCCACATTTGAGTATTAGGTGTGTCATACTATCCCATACTATAAAGGGGATCGAAATTTGATTACTTGCAAGTTTCTAAGCGCTTATAGGTCACTAACCCAAAACAGAGACACTTTGGTTGCTTGTTTTCAATATAATGAGTAGTGTTTTACTGACTACTGCAGCCGAAACTCAAGCTGCGTGTTCAACCTACTGTCATGCAATCAAACTTGAAAGGCAAACAAAAAGTGTGCTACACATACATATAAAAGTAAAAAGCAAGGCGGCATTTCCGCATAATAGAGGATCACACATATATGCTGCATGCTAATATATATTGTCAACTGATAGCATCCAACAGATGTTACAGATTGGTCTCTAATCCTTCCAGAGATTAGCCACAACCATGGATTAACTACATAGTACAAAACAATAGCTACCATCAGATGTTACAGATTGGTCTCTAATCCTTCCAGAGATGTTGTCAAAAAAAAAAATCCTTCCAGAGATCAGCCATAACCATGGATTAACTACATGGTACAGAACAGGTACAATAAGCCCAGGATGTCAGCCGAAAGAACAGGAGCACACTTCCGTATACAGCAACCTAAAACTGCTCCTTGCGAATGATGTGGACTGCCATGGTAAAACTTACTCTCTTCCTTCTTCAGTTCGAATAGACACATGTCGCCGACACGCAGGCCATTGCCACGAGCAAAATTGGGCCAACCTCCATTAATAAACCACCTTCTGCCATTATGAAACATCAGTTTGGCCTCCCCACGTCTTGCCTCCACACTGGAGCAATAAGGTTTCCCCCTTTGTTCGGAGATACACCGAAGCATATCGTGAACATAGTTCCTGATGCATTATGGATCAGTAATTAGCAACACACTACAATTTTGGTTCAATAACTCTGAGGGGTTATATTGGTGGGTTGTATTTGTATGTTGATTGTTACGGAGAAAATATGACATTTTTTATGATTTAATAACAGCGAAGGGTTTGCTGATATGAAGGAGGGTGAATTGGTGAGCTCCCAGTTGACAAGAACAGCAACCTTAAGGATAAAAAATAACGAGACCAAACAAAAAAGAATTGAGCTTACTAGCATCCAACGCTGAGCGACACCAATGTTGTTGTCCTTCATTACTGCCACACAAATGGGAACTTCAGATCGGATAGCTCGCACTCGCTTCTCAATAATTCTCTTTTGGGATCTAGATAGACGATTCCTGCAAGGTACAAAGTATCGAGGTTCAAATGGATCATCAGAGTCTCCTCCGCCGTCCAGAGGATCATGAGGAATTTCTTGCATATCACTTTCCAAGGAAGCGTGTTCTCCTGCAGACAGTTTTAGACCATAAGAAAAGGAATAAATCTAGAGTGCTAATAGTTTTTTTATGTTTTACAATAGTACCGTTGGTTGGCTCCTCCTCAATATGGATTTCTGAAGCCATCTTTGCACTGGATGAACCAGGGCATGGGCCAGTCCTTTGAAAGCCAGCCCCACCTCTAGAATCAGTTGTTTCATGAAGAACATAGATCATAAATGTGTATCTTATCTCATCTTTTTGTCGGGTAAAAGGAGGCAGATATCTCCCTCCTGCACATGATTGTCACGAACAAAGTCTAGCCACCGCCCCATGAGCATGTTCTTTCTACTTTTTTTCCCTTTTTGTAGAATATGGGATGCCACTTCTTGCTCTTGTCAGGCGTCTCAAGAGTGACATTTGTGGTTTTATCAGGGGAAATGTGCAGTTGCATATTTCTTGGTAATTCCCTGATAGCAAAAAGGAACAAGATGCTAAGAAGATTCATGACGACCAGAATCTCATAGGTAAATTTCCCATACATTGGCACTATTATCTGCTCCCTCCATTCCAAATTATCAAAAGTTTTGGCTTTTCTAGATATACATTGATTTTTAATGTGTATCTACACATAGTGTATATCTAAGTACATTGCAAAAGCTATGTATCTAGAAAAGCCAAAGTGTCTTATAGTTTGGAATGGTGGGAGTACAAACAAAGTAAATGTTGATATAAATGAGTTGCCTAGTCGATAGGAGTAGTGGAGTTACCAAGAAAGGACCCGGGGGCTGCACATTGCTCCTCCGCATTACTGATATAAAAATTGTGAATTCAGGTTGAATTTCCTGAATAAGCGTCATTACTCTCTTCTTTTGTGCTTTAGATAGATAACTTCTATATGCCAAAACATACTCCAAAGATGTGTTTTCAGACATAGTGTCTTCTCCTGTACCAAATCTACAACAGAGTTTAATAACAAGTAATGTACAATTCGAGGTAAACATGCATGTAACTTGAATAATGCTATAACCTGACTCTGCAGGCGATGAGGATGCCATAGCCATCTTCACAGTTTTTTTCGGCGACGACAGGAGCTAGCCTTTGGCATTCCGTGAATCCTTCACTACTTTCGGATGCTTCTATAGTATCATCAGAGCTGCTTGAAATATTAATGGGATCTACACTTCTTTCTCGAACACTTGTAACAGGGTTTTTCATGGTCCACCTGCTGGCTGTTGCCATGGTTGTTCTTAGTTGATTCTATCCCAATGGTTTCAGAAAAAGCCTGATGCTTCAGCACTTGTATGGGTGGTAACTTTAGCAATTCGTATTTTTCTATTTGTGCAGTTACCCCTTGGTTTCATAATTGACTTCTTTTTAGTGCGCTTCTTAACCGAAGAATAAATTCTGTTAAGAGATGTATATTTAGACGCAGATGACCCATTTTTTTCCATTTCTCCATGGACCTGCATCCATTTCTGACTCCACACCATTGGTAATTAGCTGATGTACGGAGAACGAAAACCATTATAACTTGGTGGCGTTTCACTTGACACCTTCTCTAGGAACTGACACAAGTAGATTCACCACGCCTTTGTAGACATTCATAACAGAACCATTTTATTAACGATCGTCGTAGATAACTTTGTCCAAACAGTATCTACAAAATGACAAAGCATAATAAGGAAAGGCGAAATATAAATTAATAAGAACATAACTATATTACAAAAAGGTACTTGAGTTTTATAGTTAGGTATTTTATATGATTTGCAAATATCCATTTGTAAGTCTTTCAAATTGATTAAAAAAAAATAATGATGTAAAACGCTAAATAAAAATTAGACATACCCCTACAATGATAGTCTGGTTTATCATATCAGGACACTATTAATAAGTACAACATAGTCTTCGCAAAAAAATAAGTACAACATAAAATCAAATATTAATGAAATAAAAAACATCATTAGGGGTAAAAGGAAACATACTGGTGCACAGCACAACGCTTGCAGTCTCTGCAACATAGCAGAAGTTGTCTGAAACCAATAACTCCACAGACTTCACACACAATATTCTGCACAAACACAAAAACATTTGTTGTCATCTTCAAATTATCAATTATGCCAGCAACTAACTAACACACACAAATATTCAGAATTTTCTTCACACACAATATTCTGCACAAACACAAAAACGTTTGTTGTCATCTTCAAATTATCAATTATGCCAACAACTAACTAACACACACAAATAATCAGATTTTTCTGGTGAAACCCCCATCTTTGCTGAAGAGATTATCTATCTACTATTATCTCCACAGACTGCACACACGGTGCTCTGCACAAACACAAAAATATCTGATGTCACCAAAAACATTAATCAAATTGTTCCGGCGAAATCCCCATCTTTACTGAAAAGATTATCTATCTAGCGGGTGTCACAGTCACATCAGTTGATTACTACTGAAAGCGCATTGACTGTCTCCAAACAGCATCTACAATACATCAGCAACCATAGGCACCATCGACGGCAGGAATTGATAGCATTTGATTACTATTGGAAAAATCGAAAGAACGTGAACGGCATCCGGATTGAGGACAGGAACAGGAGGATGAAACCGAAGGAAACAGTAGTGGCCCCAATAATTGTCGCAGCGCGGCGGGAGCAATCCAGACGACGCTTTTGTGCGCGCATCACATTGCCAGCCAACCGGAAGCAGTAGCACATCAGGGATTCGCAAGAGAACGAGAGGAGGAATCGGGTAGCATACATACCATATACACCGGCCGGTTACCACCACTACCTTGCCACTCCAAGAAACGAGAAGGGAAGGCCTCCGCCGCCGGCCTCAGCAGCTCAGATCGATCAATACCCGGAACCTCCAGCAGGCCGGCGAGGAACGAACGGAAGTGAGGTGTGGGCGCAGCGGCGGTCGGTCAATGGCTCAATGGGCTAGGCGGCGGGAGGAGAGAGACGGAGGAGCTGCGGCGCACCCGTTGGATCACCGTTGGATTCGGCTTTGGACGATTAGTAGGGTCACTCTCACTCAGGTGGGGAGTGGGGATAGATACGGCCATACCCAAATCCAGACACGGTCGGAAGCTGGGAGTTGAAAGTGAAACCACATGATTTTTCTAAAAAGTGAAACAAGACACCGTCACAGTACGAGTGGCAACAACAGTGACTGTGCGAGTGACCACAGAAGAGGCAACAATACATCAGTCGCACAGATAGCGACGCAACTTGATGGACCCACCTCCCAACACTGCTACAAGGCAGCAGTACTGATGCTTCAGACACCGCCTCCACCAAGAAAGGCTGGAGTTGAGTTTTTATTATCAAAAATCAAGGCGGTGATGAGGCATGCCACATCTGTGCTGATGGCTCAAGCTAGCGCTCGCTGCAATTGGGCTGTGTCATGTTTTTTCTTCACGAATATGATACTCTGCTTGTGTTTTTGCACTCGCTGCAAGATAGCACGAGTTTTTTTTTTTTTTTTGACATTTCCAATAATAGCAAGCCTTATTCCTATTTTGGTATTTTGGGTTTTAGGAATTTTAGCTTCGGTTTACAAAGGACCAGACTGGACCCAAACACGGGATTCTTGTGTAAGAACCGTCGCCGATGAGCTACAGCAGGGGCGTCGTCGACGCATGGGTGCAGTGGTGGCGATGGGCCTCGCCCGGCGAAGGCTTGTAGTGGTTGAAGACGACGTCGCGGATTCGTCGCCGACGACCCAAAGATGCAGTGGGACTGACGTCGGCCGGGTAGGAGGTCATCGTCTTGAATGCGGTGGGGGCTCGTTGCCGAGGTGGTGGCGTCTGGGCGGATCCACGGGTGGGGCTACCCGGCTGCAGCCCCCTTGGTGAGGATGATTTATGTGTTAATTAGTGTAGCTTAGTCTTTATTTTACCATTAAATCTCTTAAGTTTTGCTAACTTTCCGCTAAATAGCCCTCCCGGAGGATCATCCCAGCTCCGCCTCGGTGACGTAGGGATCTTGCGGGGGTGGAACCGACAGAGTCACTTGCTTGAAGCGTAAGGGCGAGGGTGGAGACGGAAGGAGGAGTGGAGGGCTTAATAACGGAGTAGGAGGTGGATCTCGATGGGGAAGGTGGTGGGGCGGGTGGGGGATGCGGGGATGAGATCCCGGGAATGGAGGGAGGAGCTTCTTTTCGGAGGAATCGGCGACAACGTCGAGGTAGCCAAGGAAATCCACGGCGACGGCGAGCCGGGGATGATGCCATACGGCTAAATACTACAAAGAGCTACACTACTAGTCTACTACTAGATAAATCTACTACTACAGGGCGGAGAGGGGGCCCCTCCATACCCGCTACAAATGACTCGCCGGAGCCGGGAGGGAGGAGGCCAGAAGGAGGCGGAGCTGGGAGCAGGAAGGAGGAGAGAAGCTCAACCCTGAGAAGTTGTACGCTACTACTACAAGTGAAGCAAAAAGCATACACTAATGTTATTCCGACAGTGAGCGGTGGCATAGTTGAAAAGTTTTTTTCCTGGTGTCAATTTTGTAAATAGTTTCAAAAAGTGTTAAAAAATAGCCTAACTAATTTGCAGTCTAGTTAAAAAAACTTGAGTCACAAATGAAAACAAGCTACTACGCTGAATATTCTTTTTCTTGTCTCAGTGTACCGTGCACTCGTATAAATTTGCTGCATTCTAATGGAACACAAGCAGTATTGCATTTATTTTCCTTTTACCATAAGAATTAATTAACTAGCAAATCGCATAAAAAATAATAGAACTAGTCTGGATGGATACTGATAGCGTGCATCAAATTAAAGAGTTGCACAGATAATTTGACGACAACCATGGATTGTTTCAAAAGAACTACAAAATAACAAAAAAAAACCCCACAAGGGTGCCAGCACAAAAAGAAAAGGTCACCATTTCCTTCTATTAGTACTACAAACTAAAGCTCCTTCATGGGAATGATATGGACCATCATGGTAAGCTCCCTCTCGTTCCGCTTCAGTTCAAAAAGACAGATATCACGAAACCTAGATCATTGTCACGAACAAATCTGTGCCAACCTCCATAAAAGATAATGCCTTCGGCGAATTGTCGCTATATTGGCCTTCCATATATTTCTCCCGCACCAGAGCACCACAGTTTGCTCTCCAGTTGGGAGATTCACAGCAGTAGCATATCGCGAACCTAATTCCTGATGTGTCACAAAGTTAGAAAAGCAAACCTAATTCCTGAATCCTGATGTGTCACAGATAGAAAGTTAGAAAAACAATGAAAGCGAGGCGGGCATTTGAAATGAACAAATTCTAAATTTATATTATTGGCCTTTATATACTCATCAAATAAGACATTACTCTGGTGTCGTAACAAAAAAGTTTGTTCCATATGAAAGCAGTTGCATATATAGTTTGGAACTCATACAACCACAATCATGTCAACACCAATAAACCAGGTTAAGGTGACAGTAACCAAATACATAAGAATGAATAATAATAACTGAATGAGTTTAGAAGAGAATTAAACTTACTAGTTTAGGTGCCCGAGAGATCCCAAGGCTGATCCGCTTCATGATTGCTACATAAATGGGAACTTCGGATTTGATGGCTTGCACTCTATCTTCAACAATCTTCTTTTGGAATTTAGATAGACAGCTCGAGGATGGTAAAAGTAGAGAGGATGAGATGGACTACCAGAATCTTTGCTCTCAGAGATTCATGCAAAATTCTATTCATGTCTCTTTCGGATGAAACATAGTCCCCTGCAGTTAGTTTTATAGGCTATAAGAAGGGGATAATCCAAAATGCAATTAATTTTTCTAATAGTTTGCAATAATACCATCCGTTGGCTCCATAGTATGGACTTCTGAAGCCATCTTTGGACTAGATCCCCACCAGGGCAAGGGCCAACCCTTTGAAAATCAGTTTCACTCCTGGAACGAGAAGCTGCTGCTCCAAGTAGATACACTGTAAACGTAAACCTTCTCCCAAGCTTTGCCGGTGTCGGTAAAAAGGCGCAGATATCTCCCTCCTGCACATCATTGTCACGGACAAAGTCTAACCACTGGCCTTGAAGCCTACATTTTGTTGTGTTGAATTTGGGATGCCACTTCTTGCTCTTGCCTGGTCTCTGAAGTGTCACATTTGTGTTTCCATGTGGAAAATATGCAAATGCATATTCCTTCATAATAACCTGTTTACAGATGGAACATGATGTGAAGTAAACAACCAACCAAGACTACTAAAAATAATAGTTTCAACAGTGAACAAAAGGGGAAAAAAGTGCCATTTGTCCACACACAGTCAGAAGGCTCATGAGAATTTGAAGAGGGTTAAATTTAGCTTATACCTACGGCAGCACATACATCGCAAAAAGGAAATAATTTTTGGGAGTGGTGACATGCTATTCAACAGTAGTGAACTTACAATAGAAGGAGCCGGGGGAAGAACACAGCTCTTCCACATGACGGCAATGTAAACAGTAGTTTTAGGTTGAATCTCCTGGATCAGCAAAGTTACTCTCTCATTTTGTTCTTGAGATAGATAACTTCGACGTGATACAATATAATCAGACCCTGGTGCCTGAAGATCATCTGACTCAAAACATTCATTTTCAGATGGAATGTCTTCTCCTGTACAAATTGACACAACAGGCAATAGGAATAAGTAACATATAATTTGATGCAAACATGCAAGTAACTTATAACTGTATAACCTGAGCCAACAGATGACGATGATGTAACCATCATCTTCAAAGTTTCCCCATGTCGACTGGAAAGCTCCTTCCTGGGAATGATATGGACCATCATGGTAAGTTCCATCTCGTTCCTCTTCAGTTCCAACAGACAGATATCACCCAGATCAAGACCATTGTCACGAACAAATTTGTGCCAACCTCCAGAAAGATAATTCCTTTGATAATATGTCACTAACTTGGCCTTCCATATATTTCTCCCACACCAGAGCACAACAGTTTGCTCTCCAGTTGGGAGATTCACAGCAGTAGCATATCGCGAACCTAATTCCTGATGTGTTACAGATACAAAGTTAGAAAAGCAAACCCAATTCCTGATGTGTCACAGATAGAAAGTTAGAAAAACAATGAAAGCAAGGTGGACATTTGAAATGAACTAATTCTATATTTATATTATTGGCGTTTATATAATCAGTCTTTTACAGGGAGGAATAAGACATTACTATGATGTTGTAACAAATAGTTTGTTTCATATGAAAGCGGGTGAATATATAGTTTGGCATTCATACCACAGCAATCATGTCAACATAAAAAAAAAACGGGTTAAGGTGACAATAACCAAATCCAGAAGAATGAATAATGATAACTGAATGAGTTTAGAAGAGAATTGAACTTACTAGTATAGGTTTCTTCCGAGACATCCCAAGGCTGAGCCGCCTCATGATTGCTACATAAATGGGAATTTCGGATTTGATGGCTTGCACTCTTTCTTCAACAAACTTCTTTTGGGATTCAGATAGACCGCTCTTGGATGGTAAAAAGTAGAGAGGATGAGATGGACCACCAGAATATTTGCTCTCCAGAGATTCATGCAAAGTACCATTCATGTCGATGAAATATGGCTCTCCTGCAGATAGCTTATAAGAAGGGGATAATCCAAAATGCAATTGATTTTCCAATAGTTTGCAATAATACCATCTGTTGGCTCCTTTGTATGGACTTCTAAAGCCATCTTTGGACTAGATCCACCACCAGGGCATGAGCCAGCCAATTGAAAACCAGTTTCACTCCTGGAACGAGAAGCTGCTGCACGCAGTAGATAGACTGTAAACGTAAACCTTCTCCCGAGCTTTGCCGGTGCCGGTACAAAGGCGCAGATATCTCCCTCCTGCACATCATTGTCACGGACAAAGTCTAACCACCGGCCTTGAAGCCTAACTTTTCTTGTGTTGAATTTGGGATGCCACTTCTTGCTTTTGCCTGGTGTCTGAAGTGCGACATTTGCGTTTTCCATGTGGAAAATATGCAAATGCGTATTCCTTTATAATATCCTGATTACAGATGAAACATGATGTGATGTAAACAAACAACCAAGACTACTAAAAATAATAGTTTCAACAGTGAACAAAAGATAAGTGTCATTTTGTCCACATATATTCAGAAGGTTCATGAGAATTTGTAGAGGTTAAATTTAGCTTATACCTACGGCAGCATGTACATCAGCAAAAAAAGGAAATAATTTTTGGGAGCCGTGACATGCTATTCAACAGTAGTGAACGTACAACAGAAGGAAACGGGGGATGAACATGGCTCTTCCGCATGACAGCAATGTAAACGGTAGTTTTCGGTTGAATCTCCTGGATCAGCAAAGTGACTCTCGCCTTTTGTTCTTGAGATAGATAACTTCGATGTGATACAACATAATCAGCCCCTGGTGCCTGGAGATCATCTGACCCAAAACATTCGTTTTCAGATGGAATGTCTTCTCCTGTACAAATTGGCACAACAGGCAATAGGAATAAGTAACAGAGAATTTGAGGTAAACATGCAAGTAACTTATAAGTTATAACCGTATAACCTGAGCCACCAGATGTCGATCCTATGGTATCAAACTGAGAGCTGCTTGAAATATCAACATAATCTACTCTTGTTTCTACAACAATTGGGATGCTTTTTTATGTCATCACAACAAATGAATTTCTCACAACCATCAGAATCAAAGATCATAACCTTGAAAACAGAGTTTTCAATCTGCTGGAACAGCAAGAAGTCATTCTCTTCAATATGATGGTCACCAACAAATTCCTCCCACCCATTCCTGAGAACCATCTTATTATAACGTTCTGTAACTTCAACATTGTATACGCTGCCATTAGGAGATTCTAATTTGATAGTTTGGGATAACTTTCCTACAAAATGCTTCAGAAATCTGTTTGGCACGATCTGTAGCAACATTGAAAAGGAATTGATGTAAATAGAGCAAGTCTTGGCTAGGTCAACCGAAAACCAATAATGTAAACTGAGATATGTTTGTCCAGATATGTATCGGTAAACAGAGATAATTTTTTTATGGAGCAAACTACATTTATGGTGTCTTTAGATAAGGGATATTGAAGCTATGGCTATTTTAACACGGCATACAAGACTTTCTGTCTGTTTTAAGCCTTGAACATATCAAATGAAAAACTAAAATAATTTATGGACTTCTGTGATTTAAGCTCTGTTTCTCACTATGAGGACCATATGGCTGTAGGGGTGTCACTCTTTCCAGTGTTCAGGTAGTAGCTAGCAGCCTAGCACCATAGCTCTTCCTGGCTACCCCACCACATACCAGTCTACATTTACCAAATCGAAATTTACATTTTTGGTATAAAATAATGGGAAATGCAAGTTACGGAAAGCAAGCTACCAATCTTTGAGAAGTATTACCATGATATGTTTAAGACTGGAAGTCATTTGCCTGAGGAAGCAGCCCATACTTTTATTCTTCTCATCCAGATGGTCCATGCATCTTTTGCAATGATCACAAGTTTTCTTCATTCGGGAAGAACCACTTGTAGCCATGTCAGCTGGAATTGCATTTCATATTAGAAACATATTAAATGATATATATGTATATTTTTTTAAAAAAAAGGACTCTGCTTTGCTGCACACTCGCTCATTTCCAGCATTTCCAGCATAAACAAATTTTTTAAAAAAAAAATCTTAACACTACATAAAAAATATAGTTTGCTCTTATCAAATGAATCCCTTTTTTTTTTTATCCATGGAACTACTTATTCATTGAGGGAGAAGGGGAAGCATGTGGAGAGTCACTGGAGACTGGAGAGAGAGAGAGAGAGAGAGGGATTGGAGAAGGGTGGGGAAGGACCTACGAGCTGCTGTGTCTGCTCCAATTCTTGCGACGTCGTCATCAGTCGCTACCTCGCCGGACGCCGGCATCTTTGCTTCCGGAGGGCGTCGTACAACGTCCCTCCGCAACCTCCTCGACGCTGCGCTGCGGCTGCAGGCGCGACGCCCGCCCCTTGCGGCCTGGCGGCTGCTAGTTGCGACGCGTCTCGATGGAGGAGACGGACAGTGCGGAGTGCGGCTCTTGTATCGACGAACTGCTGCCTGCTGGCCCTTCCTCCCCTCGGTAACCGAGCATGCTGTTTGGCTTTGGCCGTGGAGACGATGCGCATGTGAGTGAGCCTGAGCCGCCTGCCTACCTGTGACCGAGAGGCGTGTGGGGCCACCACGCATGGGTGCCTGACTGCCTGCTGCTTTTGCTCACGCGTGGCGTGGGACAGCGCTGCAGCAGCTCCGTTTCCTGCCGCATGCACCGTGGAGCAGCAGAGGAGAGCCGCAGATCGAGCAGGTTGCCGTTCTCCATCTTCAGTTCAATGGCTCGTCAGACGAGAGTTTAAGCTTTGAGACAGTTTGCTTGAACCTTTCAATAAAAGCGACCAAACGATCAAAGAACAGACACCACTTGCTCCGTACTGAAATCATGTGGTGTTCCCAATACACTGGTGTTATTATTCTTCCAATTTTCCTCTTGAGTCCTGCAAAAATCGAGCTACGGAAACGTTGAGGCCCAAGTTCAGGTAAACCTTTTGTGCTTTCCCTAATGAAAACAGGCAAGAAGCACAGACTTGTCATCCCGGCATCTCACAAAGTCACACACACTTCTTCCAAGGATTCTTCTGTAAAAAAATAGTTTCTCTGAGTTCAATGTAGTCCTGCAAAATCTGTACTCTGAAATGTACTTGAGCACAAAAATACCATCTTCAGGATATAAGATAAACATGCTATGTCTGCATAACAAGCGCGCGCGCGCACACACACACTAATATAACAGGTAGCAGCTCCAAAAATATACTGCATTTGCAACCGTAAAGCAATCGCCAAACATAAAAATCATACTGCATTATCACATCACAGGGTGGATAGTCATTGCTTCCTGAGAGTCGTTCATGGATCAATTCACTTGAGAGTACAATACGAGAGCAACATAACTCGTGAGGTACCAGCGGAAGGAGAACCTTTTGCTTCTACTTCAAACTAAACTCCTCCCTGGAGATGATATAGACCTTCATGGTAAGCTTCCTCTCGTTCTTCTTCTTCTTCAGTTCAAACAGACAGATATCACCTACTCGAAGACCATTGTCGCGAGCAAATTTGGACCAACCTCCATTAAGAAACCACCTTCTACCATTATGAATCACCATCTGGGTTTCCCATGTCTTCCCCATGCACTGGAGCACCACACTTCGCCCACTAGCTGGAAGATGTACAGAAGCATATCGTACACCTAATTCCTGATGTGTTATAGATAGAAAATTAGCAAAGCTTTGAAATGACAGGTCGCATAACCCTTTTCTTAAACAAGAAGAGTTATATACCAACTTAGAAAAATCAAGTTGAGATTACATGAGCCGTCGTGAAAGTAAAAACAATAATTCAATACCAAAAGAATTGTGCTTACTAGCATCCACTTCTGAGCATCACCAACATTGTTGTTCTTCATAACTGCTACACAAATGGGAACTTCAGATTGGATGGCTCGCACTTCGCTCTTCAACAATCTTCTTTTGAGATTTAGATAAAGAGTTCCTGAATGGTACAATGTATGGAGGCTGAGGTGCACCACTAGGGTCTTCAGTCTCCAGAGATTCGTCGGAAATTTCATGCACATCAGTTTCCAGGGAGATATGTTCGTCTGCAGATAGTTTTAGGCCATAAGTAAGCAATAATCTAAAATGCTGCTAATTTCATAATTTTTTCTGTAATACCATTGGTTAATTTATGGACTCTTGAAGATGTTTTTGCACAGGATCTACCAGAGCATGAGCAAACCCTTTGAAAACCAGTTCCACCTATCGAATGAGTCGCTGTTGCACAAAGTAGATAGACCATAAATGTTGATCTTCTCCCACCCTGTGCTGGGAAAAGGAGGCATATATCTCCTTCCTGCAAATGATTATCACGGACAAAGTCTAACCACTGCCCCATAAGCATGTTCTTTCTACTGGCATTTCTCTTGTAGAATTTAGGGTGCCACTTCTTGCTCTTGGTAGGGGTCTGAAGTGTGACATTTGTGCTTTCATGTGGAAATGTGTAAATGCATATTCCTTGGGAATACCCTGATAACAGATGAAACATGTTGTGATGCTGGTAAAGGACAACTAAGAATACTAAGCAAAATCGTTCAGCCATTAAGCAAAAAAAAGAGATTTGTCCACATGTGTTCCAAAGAGTCATGACAACTTGAAGATCATATTTAAATTTTCCATATAAGTTGGTCACAAATTATCAACCAATTTTATGTCGAGAGATGTGAGTGGCCTATTCAGAGTAGTGACTTTACCAGAAAAAGGACCTGGAGGTTGAATATTCCTCTTCTGCATGACAGCTACAACAATAGTGATTTTTAGGTCGAATTTCCTGGATAAATGCCACTACTCTCTGTTTTTGTGGTCCAGATAGATAACTTCTATATGATAAGACATAATCAGCACTTGGGATTGCGTGAAGATCATCAGAGTCTAAAAAATCATTTGAAGTGGGAATGGCCTCTCCTGTAAAAAAAGTTTAAATGAATTATAATAATAAGAGATGGTGGAGTTCAAGTAAAATATGTGGGTTATTTCAATACCGGTATTACCTGACAGCTCAGATGAGGAGGAGGCTGCATCCTTCTCTATTATTTTGCCACAATGACAGCTTCTACCCTTCTGACACTCAGAGAACCTTTCAATGTTTTTCGATGATTCAGTGGTACTGTGCCAAGAGCTGCTTGATATATCAATGGAATCTACAGTTCTTTCTTGAGCACTTGTGTTGTTTCTGAAACCAGCACAAAAGGCTTTCTCATAACCATCATTTCGTGAATGAGGCAAGAATTTGCCCATGGCATTTTTCTGCAGAATGGATTGTTGTGTTATATTGGCATCAGTGCTTCTATGTGGTAACTTATTCCAAGCTCTGTAATCTTGCTGGCATCTGTCCTCTGCCTTCTCTAGAAACCTGCTGCAATTAACTCCACCACGCCATTGTAGGCATTCATAACACCACCACTCTACCAATGATGCATCGAAGACAACTTTTTCCAAACAATACCTACACAATGACAAATCCTAATAAGAAAAGGTCAATCGTAATCAATGGCACACCAACACAATTACACTAGAAGGTTGAACATTTGGTATTATTCACATAAACAGGAATAAAATAAAATAAAATAAACCATCATTAGGATGAAAAAGAAAACATACAGGTGCACCACAGAGCTGTTGCAGCCTTTGCAACCTACCAGAAGACGCTTATAACCAATATTTCCGCACACTTCACACACAATGTTCTGTAAAAATACCAAAAGGTTTGACGTTATGAAATTATGAGTTATACAAATAACTCACAAAGCAAGCATCAAATTGTGCCGAACATATTCCCATATACATTGATAGAACATCTGGGCTTTACATCAATTAGTTACTCCAAAGTATTAGCCTAACTATATAAAAAAAGAAGGTTCAAATATTAGTCATCCATCACAAGCATAACATGTTTGTATTCTTGTGTTTCTTATTTGCCTTTCTTAGATCTGATCCACCACCTAAGCGCCAAGGCTGCCCATTAATTAATTATTATAATTGCCAACGGCCACCATTCATGAGAATGCCAAATAAAAACCTCTACCACATCCTGTACCAAACCCATGACCAGCCATCATCTGGCTATGACTTATGCTCCCCTCCCTAGGTTGTAGCAGTCGTCAGCAGCATTTGCAAATAATAAATCTTTCTGTACAATACCACAAAACAAAAAACTTGTTGCGCAATGGGGGCAACCTTAACACTTCAATGGATGTAACGCGAGTTTCATGCTGATTGGGCACCAGAGCACTAAAACCAAGCCAACGGTACACCAGGTAATGCGAATCAAAATAGCAATGCTATGATCTTGTTGCCCAACGGGAGCATCCAATTTCAGATCAGGCGCTTTCTTTACCGTTGTGGGTTTATACATTGCATTGCCACTGCCAACAACCAAACTCACTCCAGCCACATCTGTTCCGCCGCCAAGAACCGAAAAAAAGGGGAACAGGGAAATCACCGCATGACAGAGAATGGATAGAGAAATCGAGTAAACATACCATGCTCGAATCGGCCCTACTCCCGGAGTCTTCCTCCAACTCCAAGAAGCCAGGGGTCCGGACCATCGGGGGCCCCGCATTTGCAAGGGCTCAAGGCAGTAGGCGCGGTGGGCAGGAGAGGAGCGGCGGTCTGCGGTGCTTGGTTGGGCTCCGGCCTTGTAGGCTTGTCTGTTGACTGTTGTTTCCACGTCGGAAAAGAGCAAACTACCGAAAAACAAAATTCGCTTACGCAATGAGCAAACATGTCTTCTAATTTTTACAACTGCAATTGTTTTCAATGGCGTCCGGACACAGTAACTCGGCCCGGCCCAACTTAACGATACCTACCTCTAGATTATTATAATATATATATATAGTAGTACGGTACTAGCCCATATTTTTAAAAAATAATTTTCCATCTTGTATTTTAAATTTTGAAGAGTCAAATTATCTTAAATTTAACCAAATATATATAAAAATACTAATATTTATAATACCAAATAAGCATTGTTAGATTAATCATAGTAAACCCATTTGAAGCTATAAAGGCGCCAGGTGGTGACTTCGAACTTCAAGATTTCTTGGCTTTCATCGCTTCGAAGATCTTTCATAGGGGTAGGGTTTGCGTGCGTGTATTCATAGGGGGTGAGTGTGTGCGCGTGCGTGTTGAGCGTCTGCGTTGTACTGTGTAATCTCAAAAAAAATATTAATATTACTTGGATTCTTTAATTACAAACCTACTTATCGCATCATGACTACTAGTTAAAATTAAGATTAGTTGGATTCTTTATATTTGCGAGATAGATGCTCCGCATACGGCATATCCGATTGTTTCTTATCGCATCATGTGAGGCGGTTGTGTCTAGGGACAAAATAAAAGCACACGCTAAAGGTCCAGGTGCCAAATCGGCAAATCGCACCCAAAGTTATATGTCCAATTACTAATAACGTGTTTTATACCAAAGTATTACATTTTTAGTCTACTTTAGAAAGTTGTATAACTAAATGCATGACACCTCTCTGGTTGATGAGTAGATGTGTGATATAAGAATGACAAACTTTGCTTGTTTTTCAACTTTCTATACTTAGGCCCTGTTTGGTTCCATAAGTCACCCAACTTATAAGTCGGGTGTCACGAAACCAGGTGACTTATAAGTCGAGTCCTTAAATGAGTCTTGTTTGGTTATTGGCGACTTATAAGTCAGTTTTTGTTTGGCTAAAAGGTGGAAAAGGTGTGGACCTCATGCTATATAGGGGTGACTTATAAGCCATAAGCAGGGTTGTACCAACTTATGACTTATAAGTTGGGGTGACTTATAAGTCGGGGTGTTTGATAAAATAAGTCACTTTTTAACACTTTTGGACTTATAAGTCAGGTGACTTATGAGAACTAAACAGAGCCTTAATAATATACCACCATGATGACATATTATTTGTGAGATTAACATCCGTCGGGTGCCCAAAACCCATGAAAGCAGTACAAAATTGCACCCACAGGGCGTCTAGAAGGTGATTATTTGCTCTACCCATATTGTACGTACCTGACTTGTTGCCATCCTTAAGCGGGCTAGGTCTCTATTGGGTTATGATTTGCAAAATGACCAAAATTCCCCTATGCTAAAAGATTGTTAGAAACAACGAAGTTCTAAAAATGTACAGAGATTAATAACAAGCCATAAGCTAGATGCAAACATGAAGCTACGGATTTTAACTAGAAGACAGGGGGAGGCCAGTGCCTGAGGTTACAACTTACAAGAAGGTAAACAGGTCGGCCGAAGCTTAAAGTTTGCAGTCGCCTAACTAGTTTGATCCGATGACAGGAAAACTGATCACTAGTGAAAACACGTTACCATCCCCAAATTAACTTCAATTTACAATCTAGTCATGAAAAAAAAAAAAACTTTTGTGGCTAATGAAAGCAGGCTACTACCCTAAATTTTCCTTTTCTTGTCTCAGTGTACCGTGCAATCATCTACTATTTGTACAGCAAGGAAAACGCTTGCAGTTGCTTACTGATGGTACACAAGAAGTACTGCATTATTTTTTCCTTTTTATCATAAAAAATAACTAGCAAAAGATGCTGCGTCCCATAAAAATTACTAGAACCAGTCTGGATGCATATTGATAGCGTGCATCAAAGAGTTGTAGAGATAATTCAACGACAACCATGGATTATTTCAAAGTACTACTGTACAAAATAAACAAAAATAAACTACAAGGGTGCCAGCAGAAAGAAAAAGGTCACCATTTCCTTCTACGACAAACTAAAGCTCCTTCCTGGGAATGATATGGACCATCATGGTAAGCCTCCTCTCGTTCCTCTTCAGTTCAAACAGACAGATATCACCGACACCTAGACCATTGTCATCAACAAATTTACGCCAACCTCCACAAAGAAAACGCCTTTGACGCACTATCACTATATTGGTCTTCCATATATTTCCCCCGCACCAGAGCACCACAGTTTGCCCTCCAGCTGGGAGATTCACAGCAGTAGCATATCGCGAACCTAACTCCTGATGTGTTACAGATACAGAGTTAGAAAAGCAAACCTAATTCCTGATGTGTCACAGATCGAAAGTTAGAAAAACAATGAAAGCGAGGGAGACATTTCAAATGAACTAATTCTAAGTTTGTATTATTGGCCTTTATATACTCAGTCTTCTACTGGGAGGAAAATAAGACATTACTCTGATGTTGTAACATAAAGTTTGTTTCATATAAAAGAAGGTGCATATATAGTTTGGCATTCATACAACAGCAATCATGTCAACATCAATAAACCAGGTTAAGGTGGCAGTAAAAAATCCAGAAGAACGAATAATAATAACCGAATGAATTCAGAAGAGAATTGAACTTACTTGTATAGGTGTATGAGACTTCCCAAGGCTGCTCGACACCCCAAGGCTGCTCCGCCGCATTATTGCTACATAAATGGGAACTTCGGATTTGATGGCTTGCACTCTTTCTTCAACAATCTTCTTTTTGGGATTTAGATAGACCACTTCTAGATGGTAAAAAGTAGAGAGGATGAGATGGACTACCATAATCTTCATTCATATCACTTTCTGATGAAACATCATCTCCTGCAGATAGTTTTAGTCTATAAGGAAATAAAAAGTAATCCAAAATGCAATTGCTTTTTCTAATATTTTACAATAATACCATCCGTTGGCTCCTCCTTAATATGAATAGATCCACCAGGGCATGGGCCAGCCCTTTGAAAACCAGTTTCACTCCTGGAAGCTGCGTGAAGTAGATAGACTGTAAACGTAAACCTTCTCCCAAAGCTTTACTGGTAAAAAGGCGCATATATCTCCCTCCTGCACATGATTGTCACGGACAAAGTCTAACCACTGCCCTTGAAGCCTGTACACACCAACTTTTGTTGTGTTGAATTCGGGATGCCACTTCTTGCTCTTGCCTGGTGTCTGAAGCGTGACATTTGTGTTTCCATGTGTAAAATATGCAAATGCATATTCCTTGATAATATCCTGATTACAGATGGAACATGATGTGATGTAAACAAACAACCAAGACTACTAAAAAATAATAGTTTCAACAGTGAACAAGAGAAAAAAAGAAAGTTTCATTTGTCCACATATAGTCAGAAGGTTCCTGAGAATTTTTTGAGGGTCAGCAAAAAGGAAATAATTTTTGGGAGTGGTGACATGCTATTCAAAGTGGTGAACTTACAATTGATGGATCTGGGGGATGAACATGGCTCTTCCGCATGACGGCAATGTAAACAGTAGTTTTAGGTTGAATCTCCTTGATCAGCAAAGTTACTCTTTCCTTTTGTTCTTGAGATAGATAAGTTCGATGTGATACAATATAATCAGCCCCTGGTGCCTGAAGATCATCTGACTCAAAAGATTCATTTTCAGATGGAATGTCTTCTCCTGTGCAAAGTGACACAACAGGCAATAGGGATAAGTAAGATAAAATTTGAGGCAAATATGAAAGGACCTTATATGCAAGTTATAACCGTATAACCTGAGCAACCAGATGACGAGGATGTTACAGTCATCTTCAAAGTTTCCCCATGTCGACTGGAAAGTATCCCTGACGAAGCAAGATATCAAACTTGAGAAGTATTACCATGATATGTTTAGGACTGGCAGTCATACGCCTGAGGAAGCAGCTCATACTTTGGTTCTCCTCATCCGGATGCTCCACGTATCTTTTGCAGCGATCACAAAGTTTCTTCGTTCGGGAAGGACCACTAGCCATTTCAGCTAGAATTGCAGTTCATATTAGAAACATTTCAATTAAAAAAAAGACTCTGCTCTGCTGCTCACTCGCCCATTTCCAGCACAACAAAATCTCAACACCACATCATAAATGCAGTTTGCTCCATAAAAACGAGTCCTTGTTAAATGAAACCCTTTTTTTTCTTGTAAATCATTACACAGGTGCCAACTCTTGTCTATGCATAGTTTGAAAAAAGCAATTTTGCATTACACGAGTGTGGTGCGGAGATTGGTATTTGGACCTCGCGTCGCCTCGCGTCGTCTCCCTCACGGGGGCGACCGAGGCCCCCGCCCGCCGCCCAACACCTCCCTCCATCCTCGCCCGGCCCGGCCGCCGCCGCGCGCCGCCTCCTCGCCGGCGGCGGCGGCCGCCAGGGGGACAGCTCAAAGGCCCGCCCCTCCCCTCCCTCTCCCTCGCACTTATCTTCACGGCTTCTCTCCCTTCCACCCCCCTCTCCCCTTCCAACTCCGGCGGCGGCGTGGCGTCGGCGACAGGTGCCACTTCAGCTCCCCGGTGGCGGATGCGGGCGCCCGCGGCGCTTGATTCGGCTCCGTCGCTGGCGGCGGCGGCGCCCTGGGTTCGTGGCGGGGCGGAGGCGCCGGCGGGGCCCATGGCGGATCTGCCCACCTCGGCCCGGATCCGGTCGACTCTTGGCCGGGCCTCCTCTGGGCGACCATGGTGGTTGGGGGCCCTCGCTCGGGCTCGGTGGCCGCCTCGCGCGGATCCCGTGGCGTGGCCGATCCGCCCCCCCGGCCGGTGCCGGGCTCCACGTGGCTGGGCGCGTCGCGGCGGCCTGACACTGGCTCTTCTTCCTCGTCGGCCGGGCGGTGGTGGTGTCACCATGGTGGTGGGGCCAAGGTGGTGCTAACGGGCGTCTTGTTGTGGCTCCATGGTGGCGTTGTAGGCATGCCGGGACCACTTCATTGTCGTGGGCGTTGCGAAGAAGGGCGCGTCGCTCTGCTTGATTCGGGGTGAAAGCCCCGCCTCTGGGCGAGCAATGGCGGCGCCTTGGCGTCGTGTCCTCCTTTGGAGGCGTTGCTTTGGAGCTTGCTGTGCGCGACGACGGTTGGCGCGACCCGCGCCTCCCAGCTTTGGTGGCGTCGTCGAGGTGTTGCGGTTCGCCATGCGGGCGGGGTCGAAAAGACCTTTGGTGCTCCTCGCGGCGTTGTCGGCGTTCACGGACGTCGATCCCCTTTGAAGGCAACGCTTGGGCACCCCTATAGTCCGCTCTGCTTGGTCGCTCGGTTCGTCTTCTTTGCACCTATTTGAGCTTCGCTTTTTCTCCTCGCCTAGGTATGTGTAGTTGGTATTCGTTGTAGCCGTAGTCTTGGCCTTTGGTCGTTGGATTGGGCGGATGCTTCGCCGCCCGGTGTGGTCGAGTAAGTCCTCCTTGCCGTGGTCCGAGGGCGTTGACTCTTCGTGACTCGGAGGAGCTTTTTCGGCGGATGCTTTGTCGCCCGGTCGTTCCGGTGGATGCTTTGCCACCGTGGTCGTGGTCGCCTTGCTTTGACGGATGCTTTGCCGTCCCGGAATGCTAGCGGATGCTTTGCCGCTGCGAGGTTGTGTTTCCGGCGGATGCTTTGCCGCCGTGGTGGTTCCGGTGGATGCTTTGCCACCGAGGTCTTTCTCTTACCGGGCAGATGCTTTTCTTTGCCGTGGTGTACCATCTACGGCTCCGATCACTACTACCTTTCTAGGTGTTGAGTTATCCTTTGTATAGGCGCACTTGCCCGGGGTTGTTAGGTGGAGGGTTCCCCCCCCTCGCTCTTCTTGCTTCTCGTTTAAGTTTTATGTCTTCGTGGTGTTTTCTCCCGTGATGTCTTCTCGGCATCGGGGATTGTTGTATTTGGATTTGGTTTTCCTCCTCTTAATGAAATACGGGTGAACGGCCCGATCGCGAAAAAAAAAAAAAAATTTTGCATTACACTTAGAACAGATGCTGCAATGGGGCACCCAACATTTTGGAATTCACCTCAAGAGAAATGGCTCTCCATACTACTAGCCTACTACCAGTACCAGACAAAAGCAGGCCCAAAATCAAAACAAAAATGTAATACAAATAACTGAACAAATGAAAGCTGCTCTTCACTCCCTTACATTATTGATGCTCGAAGGAGAAGAGAAAACACCCTTGCCTCTGCGTAGAAACTCCAGCGGAGAATGGTGGCTCAGAGGTACCGATACACACTTTATATACACACGCACAAGCCAAACCAGGCACCACCGTCACATGGATACAGTAGTAAAAGAAGTGCTGGATGCAGAGGTGATCATCTCTCTTTTGGAAAGACTTGCATGGAGAACCGAGCAGCGCTCGGGTGGCCAGTGGGCATGCAGCCGGCCACTCCCGTCTCTCACCGGGGTACGCGCCCAATAACTTGTCAGATGTGCCTCTCAACGCATGGAACCACAAAGGGACTGCGACGCGTCCGTCGCCGGAGCCTCGACTCTAGTGATCTCTCCAGGATGCGTCCCCGATATCCGTGTATAGTTGTGGGTCCGGTTGTATACAGTGGTGTGTGTCGTGTGCGTGTGTGTGGTGTAGGCGTGTGTCTCAGTATGAACAGATACTAGGCTGTATCCGGATGAGAGGCGTCAAAAAAAAAAAAAAACCTGCATGAATGACAGTTCAGTGAATTAAGGCAGGGAATCTACAGAAGCTGCCATCATGTCCTCTCTGAAAAGGAGCATATACTTTTTGTTTAATAATGAAATGGATATGTAATTAGGTGACAAGTTTTCGCATCAGTAAAGAATCAGATTGTATTATACAGTGGCCTCAGATTAATCAACTTGAAGTAATTAAATGGTAATATTGCAAATTGCAAAGAAAATAAGGTGCCAGGTTACTACTGTACGCTTATACATACTCCTCTGTCCCTAAATAGATGTCATTCTCCGCTTCCGGTAAGTCAACGTTTTCAAACTGCCGGCAATTATATATTAAAATATATAAATATTTATACTAAGTAATTAGTATCATTGAAAAGATCTTTACGTCTAGTTTTTAATAAATTTATCCGGAGATATAAATGTTGCACGTATTTTTCTACAAACCAAGTCAAAAGTGAGAAAGTTTGGCCACGCATCCCAAAAACGACATCTAAAAAGGGACGGAGGGAGTACCTGCGCGTGCTCAATAGTATGATATGACCCATCAGCTCTGACAAAAGATAGGAGTACGACAATACTCCCTCCGTCCCAAAATAAACGACGTTTTGGGTTTTTTCTCACAAGTTTGACTCGATTTGTAGAAAATACGTAGAAGATTTAAATCTCCAAATAAATTTGTTAAAAAAACTAGATCAAAAGATCTTTCCAATGATACTAATTATGTAATATAAATATTAATCCTATTTTAGTATATAATTGCCGTAGGTATATGTTTTACCGAGGCGAAAAACGTCGTTTATTTTGGGACGGAGGAAAGTACGATCCCACCAGGTCTGATCCATGATGGTCCAAATCCAATCGTTCCAACCAGACCCCCAATTTTGGCAGGGAGCCCTTCTCCCCTCCTCTCGGCTCCTCGCCAACACGGATCTGGTGGTGGAACCCCACCAAGATCGACGCATGGTGAGCCATCCGGTGAGGTTCGGCCGCGCACCGCCGTACTTGAACGCTACCGGCCGGCGGCCTCCCGTTTCCCTCCGTGGCTCCGTTGCTGCTCCACCTATGACGAGCAGGCCCGCCGATGGTGTCGCCAGCCGCTCTCTTCTCCTCTTTTGTTCCCTACACCTAGTTCTCATGAACCACTGCGTCAAGCCGCTCTGGTCCACCGGTCCATGAAGTCAGCCCTGGTAACTTGCTGCACCAGTGCACCGCCGGCTGCACTAGTGGCCCGCTAGTCAGGAATGAAGTCGCACTCTTCCCTAAACTCGGTTCAGTGGACGGATAGCTCGATATGACACTAGTCTACGGGCATACCATGTAAACCGGGTTCACAGCACCAACAATCGTAACACCACCTGATGAAGCACCCCCGAAGTTGCCATGTATACCCGGAATTTCACACACCTATTTATTTCAAGCACTTTCACTATTCAGAAAAATTCCCTTAAACTGAAATTCACCAAAAATGCTACGTATTCATATAAACATAGTTTGTATTCAACAAATAGGTGTGTATTTTTTTTTCTCGAATACGTAAAAGATTTGCGCATCTTTGTATTTAAGAAGAGTTTTTACACCGCGGCGCATTTTTGGGAGGTAAGATTTACAATAGGCATTGGCTCCATTGGCGTTTTACACATGACGATTACTCGCTTGCTAATTCACTTAGGTGGCGCGCCTCCGCCTCTATCCACAGGTCGGCGATCTGTTTGATTTTGGCGAGGAATTGTGCGCTAGTGGCCGCTTCGTTCGAAACATCCCCGCATTTCTCTCTTTCCAAAGCTTCCATGCCACCAGCGCGAAGAGGGTGTCTGCCACCTTTCTCTTCTCTCTGTGCCCACCGCTCCCACCAGTCGATGATGGATCCCCCACCCACCTGTGAGGCGTCAACCCCAAGCGTCGCCATGATGGTCCACCGGATGTGTAATGCGGAAGGAGCATGAGGTGATGATGTGGTCGATGGTCGACGATGTGGTCGATGGTCTCCGTCTCTTGATCACAAAGGTAGCACTCGTCGCGCGCATCGAGCACGTGGCGGTGCCTCTCCGTCAGCGGTCCAATGCCTCCTCGGAGAGCCACCATAGGAAAATCGACTCGTAGCGGCGCCCAAGTGCTCGGATCCGAGTGCACCCGGAATCAGTGCGCGGCGGGTGCGGGGGCCTGTAGGCGATCTGGAGGAGTAGGTCCCATGTTGGTTCCATTTCCATAACAAGCGGTTGGCGTTCTTTGTTGAGGACTTCCGGCTCGACCAAGTCCCAAAGACGCCGATATTGTTGTGTTGCGGGGGCGAGAGATGCCTCCGATGTCTGTCGTACCCATGCGCGCCCACTGTAGACCTTACGCCATAGTTGTCTGGCTGGATGTCCCTATGGTGGACGAAGTTTAGCAAGCTTGGCGCAATGTGCTTAACCGCCCTTCCCTGAATCCATCGACTTGTCCAGAAGAAGGTGGATTGACCCTCTCCGAGGACCGTGTACGTGGACGCGTCAAAAGAAGCTTTGAACCTCTCGTGACACAGAGAGCGACGGCTCGGCCTAGGCTCGACTCTTGTCCGTCTGCTGCGCCAAAGCCATCTTGCTTGCGGTCTGCGATGGAGAAAAGGCTTAGATCGAGGGATGCCTAGGCCCCCTAGGTCCGGTGGGCGACAAACGCTAAGCCATGCGGCCATGCATTTCCCACGATGTTGCCTTCTTTGCCGGTCCACGTAAATCTTACGAAAATTGCATTGATTTCCTCAATCGCCCACGGAGGCGGTCATCGGCGATGATGGTGTAGATCGGGATTGCACACAATACCGACTTGATCCAGAATGGGCCTTCCGCTTCTATTCATGAGGGGTCTGTGGCAAGCCGACATACGTCTCCACTGCAAGGCACAACAAAAATATGGATATGTTTACATAAACATAGTAATTTATTGAGAGAATTGGCTCCCCATGTCTCAATAAATTACTATCCTTTTATTCATAGTTTGTATTCAAAGCACACCCAAAACAATGTGCCCATGTAAATTTATTCTTAAAAAGTCCATGAGAAATCACAAAATATCCCAAATATTCCTTTAGGAATTTATAAAACCTTTTTCTTGTCTTCTATATACCTAAATAGGAGAAACGCACTCTGATTTCCCGAGCTTCTTGTAAGGCCACGGTAACCCCATTCTATTAGCTAGAGCTCCCCACGTGTCATAAATAGGAGGAACACACTGTTTTTCCAAGCTTCTTGTAAGGCCACAGTACCCCCATTCTTTTAGAGTTCACCACGTGTCTTAAATATAAGAGAAACACACTATCTGATTTTCCGAGCTACTTGTAAGGCCATGATACCCCATTCTCTCAGAACTCGCCACGAATGGACGCGAGTTTTAAGTCGTTCGAAGTCAATAAGCATGAACTGTGAATCCAGATCACACATTGACCATGGAAGACGTGGATGCATTATCAGAATAAAGACTGCGGGTTCAAAGGAACCCTGCATCGCTCTTTAATATTAGGAAGAGACCTTTTACTGTTCGCTTTTGTGTCTGAAAAAATACCTTCATAAATTATTTCTAAGGTAGAATAGTTTTTCGCAAGGAAAATATTCCTATCAATTTATTCTACATGCCAGCACAGGTGCTCAAGCTGTTATAAACACAAGTAATGCCATCTCGCATCATATAAAAGACCAGTGTCATTCCTGCACAGATTTACCAATTACCATGAGTCCTATTTATATTTATATATAATAGGGCTTGCTAAAAGATGCTGTGACTGAACATGAGAAACTGTTCATAGTTATTAGGACCTCCCAGGATGGTCATCAGAGAATTGGGTTTAAGTTCAAAACAAATAACAAGCAAAATAACCCACTGCAGAAAGGGTCACAGGACACAATCTCATTCCATCTCAAGCTAAAGCTGCTTCCTGGAGATGATATGGACCTCCATGATAAGCTTCCTCTTGTTCTTCAGTTCAAACAGACAGAGGTCACCTACTTGCAGACCGTTGTCATGAACAAATGTCATCCAGCCTTTCCCCAGAAACCTTGTGCGGTGCCTAGAAACCTTCATTTGGGCCTTCCAGATCTTCCGCTTGCACTGGAGCACCATGGTTTGCTCTTTAGCTGGAAGATGAGCAACAGCATATTTTGCGCCGAATTCCTGATACATTACAAGATTGGTGGTTAGAGATAGAAACATGTATACATCACAATGTCAATCTGACGACATTGTCCAAAGGAACTAATTCCAAGGGTTCATTAGTACAATTTTTTCAGCGTGCATATGCCATTTATGAGGTGTAGCAACAAATACTTAATTCATATGAAAGTGGTCGAATAGCTTAAAATTCAGACAAGAAACATGTTCTCACTTCTACGTGCCATGTTAACATGATAAGAACCACAATCTGGAGAACAAATATATATAGTAGTAGTTTAACATTTGGAGAAACATTAAACTTACTAGCTTAGAGATAGTAGCATTGGTCTTCCTCATTATGGCTATGTAAATGGGAACTTCAGATTTGATGGCTCTCACTTTGGCCTCAATAGTCTTCTTTTGGGATCGAGACAGGCCGCTCATGCTTGGTAAAATGTAGGAAGGCTCAGGAGGACCTCCTGAATCGGGTCCATCAGAAATTTCATTCATGTCACTCTCCCATGAAACATTTTCTCCTACAAATAGATTTTACACCATAAGAAAGGAATAACAAATTTCATTTTTGTCTCTCAACTCTTGTGTCTGTATTTTTTTTTAAAAAAAAACTCGTGTGTTTGTCTAATTTCACCATTAACTCCAACACCATCTAAATCTAAAACCCCAACTATCAGTACCATTTGATTTTGACCTCGAGCACCTTTTTTTGTGGTTTTGGAGTCATGTGGCATGGTTTTCCCCCAAATTGGTTTATTTTGCCAACTATACCATGCAACCGTCTGGGACTCTGTCACTATCTCCATTCTCTCTTTCCATGGCCTCCACTTAGCTATGTGAGTGGCGAGGGGAGAGAGATAATGACAGGCAAACCTGCACCAAATCATGGTCTAGGTGGCAGAAAATACTAATTTGCATGAAAAAACATTTCCACACTTCAAAGCTACCAAAAATAAACTGGGAGGCCAAAATTGAATGGTTGTGACTTGAGGTACCATATTTAGACGATACTGGACTTGGGTTCAAAATAAACAAACAGAAGAGTTGAGAGAGACCAAGAGTGGATTCCTAATATAAAATCTGATAAGTTGTTCTGTTTTGCTATGATACCATCTGTCGATTCCTCCTTAACGTCAACTGCAGAAGCGATCTTTCCACTTGACGTAGCATGGCATGGGTCAGGCCTTTCAAAACAAGTTCTACTTCCAGTTCCACCCTTGGAATTAGTTGATGTTGCGCGAAGTAGATAGATCATCACCGTGAATTTCCTTCGACCTTTTGTCGGTAGAAGGAGGCATATATCTCCTTCTTGCACATGATTGTCATGAACAAAATCGAACCACTGCCCCTAAGCATGTACATACTTTTATCTTTTCTTATGTAATATCTGGGATGCCACTCCTTGCTCCTATTCGGGCTCTGGAGTGTGATATACATTTTTTTCTTGTGGAAAATGCGCGATTGCATATTTCTTACAAATAACCTGAATATAGATGGAAAATGACGTCAACAAAAAACAAAAAATGGTGAACACAACATTTTAAATGATGAACCAATGAGAAAGAAAGGGTCACTTATCCACATGTTCAGAAGATTTATGTGAACATTTTTAGGGAAAGGATTTATAAAAAAAAAAAAATTAGATGAATTTCACTCACAATACACCAACAATAACAGTAACAGCTTGCAATAAAAACAAATGTTGGACTTACCAAATCACCCTCGCGCTTAACATTGCTCTTCTGCATGACTGCTACATAAACAGGGATCTTAGGTTGAATTTTCTGAATAATAGCAGCTACTCGCTCCATTTGTGCTTTAGATAGATAACTTCTTTGTGCTAAAACATAATCAGCCACCGGCTGTGTCTGAAGATCACCTGAATCAGAAAGTTCATTTTCCACTGGAGTGTCTTCTGCACAAAGTTTCACAACAAAGAATTAGAAATGCTGACATAAACTTCAAGTCAAATATGTGGCTAACTAAATCAATGCTTAACGGTATAACCTGACTCCTCAGATGATGAAAATGTTGTAGCCATCTTTGCAGTCTTTCCATGGTTACTGGTTTTCTCAGACCTTGTGGACCTTTTTACTTCCAGATGATTCTGTGGTATCATGACAAGAGCTGCTTGAAATACCAATAGAATCTACACTTTGTTCTTGAACACATGGGGTGTTTCTTAGGCCAGCACAAGAAAAGACTTTCTCACAACCATCAGCATCAAAGATCAGAACTTCAAAATGAGATTTCTCAATGTGACGAAAGATCAAGAAATCATTCTCTTCTATGTGATTTGCATCAACAAATGCCTCCCATCCATGTCGGAGCATCAACTTATTTAAGTGCTTTGAAACTTCAACATCGTACAGATTGCCATTAGGGGATTCTAATTTGTGGTTCCTGACAACCTTCCTGCAAACTGCTTCACAAATCTGTTTGGCACTACCTGTATGGTAGCAGCAAAAACTTAGTGATGTAAACAGAGAAATTGCAAAAACTAACAGAGTATCCAAAAATATATGAAGCAATGTAAGATGTATTCTCTAGAGTCAGAAAATGCATTCATGCATGTCGATTGTTCACACTGCAAACCAGCAGATACGACATCAGAATCTCATGCCATGTAAAAAATTCACAATAGCAAAGGTTGTGGGCAAGAACAATGTAAACTAGTTCTGAAAGGGAAAAAAACTAGAGCCGCAAAACTTACTGAATGTCTAAAAACATGAGCCACAGCAAGCAGTTTGCAATCTGTTCAGTTAGCAGTTATAGCTGGCCCGAAATGAAGCTTATCAAAGTATGAAAGCCAGTACCCACCCACTAACTTATTCTAACAGATCAATCAAAATGAAAGGAGAGAAAGAAAAAAAGATTTCAAAGGCTTACCATGCTATGTTTAAAATTGGCAGTCATATGCCCCAGGAAGCAGCTTACATTTTGATTCTTTTGTTCCAAATGGTCCAAGTACCTTTTGCAGCAATCACAAGGTTTCTTCATTCGAGTCCGGGAACCACCACTTCTAGCCAAGGCACTGTAAATTGAATTAGGTTACATTACATCATATACATCTTTAATCTTTAATCAGAAAAAGAAGCTCTGCTCTGCTGTAGAGCATGCAGAACAATACCTTGACCCCGTATCAGAAATAGAAAATTTGGCACCCCCAACAACTGTAGTCTACAATTTGGCACCCCCAACAACGATTCATTCGAGAAAACAAACGTGTGTGTTACCCTAGGATACTAGTACAATCTAGCACCCCCAACAACTGTAATCTACAATAAAATATAAAGAAATGGTGCGCTACAATTATGGGCATCCTCAAATCAGTAGAAACTAGCAAGTGGCAATTAATCAGACGAAGAACTCAGAGCGGCTCATGGCTCTCAAACTTCTTTTTATTGCTGCTTAAAGAAAGGCAAGGTGCCCTTTTACCTTCGCGGAGCCGGAAAACCCCCACCAAGATACTAGTACATTCTAGCACCCTAACAACTATAGTATACATACAATACAATACAATACAATACAAAGAAATGGTGCGCTACAATGCAATCCTGAAATCAAGTAGAAAATAGCAAGTAGCAAGTAATCGGATGAAGAAATCAGAGCGGCTCATGGCTCTCAAACTTCTTTATTGCTGCTCAAAGAAAGGCGATATACCCCTTTACCTTCGCAGAGCCGGAAAAACCCCACCAATATAACAGGGATGCAGAGAGAAACGTCTCAAAGAAATGTTTTGAAAGAGAATAGCTATGAGGTTGGAGTACCAGTACCAATTTGTAAGCCGCCCTTCCATCAGAGCTGCGATCGCTCCTTGCCAATACTGTACGGACCGTGGTATCAAGGGAAGAGAAGGAAGCACAAGAGTCGCAAGAATCTTTTTATGTGACGGTTTCTGTGTGTTCGATATAGTATATATACTCCTCCCACCGAGTAAACAAATAATAATGGTTATTAATGAGTGGCCAGTGGTTGGTGGATCTTTTTCTTTGGGTAGAAATTGGACATCGGTCGTATATCTTTTGAGAAAAAAAATAGATATTAGTAACAAAGCTAGGTACACATTTCATATTTCAGTGAGTCAACTAATTTTAACTTTAATTAGATTCATAAAAATAAAGAAATCAATAGGAAATATTGAAGGGTGATTTTTGTTACGTAAACCTATAAGTTACACTATAAGAAACTTGATTGTCTGAGCATAGCTTAGTTCATACTCCCTCTGGTGTCCAATGTACTCCCTCCGGGATGGTATTAGAAGTCGTTTTGGACAAGGTTTGGGTCAAACATCGGGAATATAAATCATCAATAACTTTTAAGTTGTTGAGTTTGTAAATGTAAAAATTATATGAGTAGATTTTTTCTTAAAAAATACTTTGATAAAAGTATAGATATATCACATCTCCATAAATATTTTTATAATAATAAGAGGTCAAAGTTGTGTTTTGGAGACCGTGTCATTTGTCCTAAACGACTTCTAATACCATCCCGGAGGGAAGTATAAGACAATTTGTTTACGTCAAGAGTCAAACTTTATAATTTAATAATTTAGCTCATATCTTTTTAACTATTGTAATATAAACTCGATACTATTAAATTTGTATTCCAATATACTATTCAATAATCATAAATAATATAAAATAAATGAATTGTTAAAGTATAGTTTAGGAGACCGCAATGTTGAGCTGCGTTTCTTTGTATTATAGAAAGAGAAAAGGGGGTCCTCAACAGGATCCTCACTCATACGGGGACCAAATATGAGTGAGGCGATTACACAAGCTCAAGAATAAAACACATAAAATCAATCACCATACGACCTTAACTAGAAGGACCTAGTCTGAACAACCCAAGATCTTCTAGCTTTTTCGCTCCAGCCATGCACCAGAGGCTGTGCTCAATCTTCAGCTCACTCCAAATCAAGCTAATCGAAGGTGAAACCCCCTCAAAAACACAAGCATTCCTATGTTTCCAAATGTGGTGCACTGTCAGAGTACATCTTATAAATTAGACTGAAGAAAGCAGCTTTTTTAGAGGTCTAGAGTGAGTTAAGGCTTTTGGAGTCGAGATGGAGTGGGAAAATAAATAAAAATGTGGTGCCGTGATGCTGAACTAAAGACTTTTTTTTTCCTATTTCTAAAATCATTCATATTATGCAGTTATAACATTTTGTAATACAAGATATCAGTTACCTTATTCTTAGATATAAGTTTGCATTCTATCAATGTTTTTTTTCTAATTGTAGAGGTTGATAACTCAATTTTAGACCCACTGATATCAATTTCTCAGATTTGTTTCTTTGGCGAGAATTTCTCTTTTGAATGTGCCTCACAAGGACTAACATGGACCTCGACCTCGTTCAATAGGCGAGGGCATGCATGACATTTGGCCATTGAAGCATGCTGTGACTGATGACTGAAGTTGTAATCTCTCACCAAACAGCGGCACATCATATAGTTCAACACAAGAGAAACATCTTACTCCTGCACAAAAGCACAGGTCCATTGATACACCACATAAGATTATTCATGAGCAGGAGTTTACTTCGAAGTACTTGATCACACTAACAGCACATCACCTAACTTTTATTTTTTAGCAGTAGTGACTCTAGGGGAGCCCCTCAGCCCTCTACCATTACCAGTTACCACGGCACCACTGCATTGGAGAGTAGGCACAACAGTAGACACCACATTGTGTTTTTTAGGACAGCAAAGACACCACAAATTCAGTCCATCAGCAGAATGACAGCTACGGAGTACTAGTTAAGAGTACTGCTTGCTGCGAATGATGTGCACGAGCATGGCAAGTCTCTCATTCTTCATCGGTTCGAACAGGCAGATGTCCCCGTTCTCCAGGTCGCTCTCGCAGGCAAACTCGCGCCATTCTCCGGTGGCAAGCATCAGCCGGTTGTGCAAGTTTGTGCGCCACGCTCTGCCCTGCCCCTGCAGATGGAGCATCAAAGCTTGCTTCCCGTCTGGAAGATAGTCAGCGGCATCGCTGAAGTCCTGTATCACATTCCAGGTACAAAAGTAATAAGCTCAACCAATACCTAAGTAGTGTCTACAGAACTAGAAGTCGGGGTTTTGTGTATGCATATGCTTGAACCATTTGGACTTACTAGGATGAAAGCTTCGTTGTTGTATCCAAGAATTTTCTTATTCATGGTCACCACAAAAATAGACACTTCAGCCTTAATGGCCATGGCTTTCTCTTGCACTACTTTGTCCTGCGCTGCAGTTAAACAAGTGCCACCCAGTACTACATAGAGAGGAGGCTTAGAAGGCCCCCCACAGTCACTCGAAACGTGATGATGCCCTTGCTGCACAGTTTGACGCTTATGCAGGTTCAACGATCCAGAATTCTCACCTGCAAAAAGGATTTCACATCATCATCATAAAACAGAACAAAAAGCTGCAAAACAAAATACATGATAGACCACATAACAGTGGAAAGTGTCCATACTGCCTGATTTCTCATGAACATGTGCAGTTGATGTCATTCCTCTTTTTATATGGCTGTTTAAGCCATGAGCATGCCCACCCGAGGAAGGGGAACGAGTGTTTGGCTCAGGAAGCAGATGGACCATCACTCTGAAACCTTTTTCACTTGGAATCGGTTGAAACAGGCATATATCATTCTTGTATAACTTGTTATCACGGACAAAGTTTAGCCATCGTGTGGTTAGCATGTATGCACATCTACCAGGTCTAACATTGAGCCTGGTACGCCACTTTTCCCTCCTGGGCGTTCAAGTGTGATGGATTGGCTTTCTTGAGGGAAGTGTTGTGCTGCATAACCCTTACAAATGGCCTAACAGATAAGAAAATGATTTGTAAAGATTTAAACGAAAGGCTGATCTAGCAATAAACTTGATCTATTCATTCAACTGAAAATACAGAAAAATGGTAGTGCTGATGTAGTGACAAGTGAAAAAAAAAAATGTAATGTTTCAAAGTTCAATAAGAACTCGAACATATCCCTGTTTACTTTACAATACCTAAACCCCGAATGCAACATAGCACAACCGATAATGGTTTTCGCTGAATTACTATAAAGAATGAAAAGAATAGACCACTTCAGTGGCATATAGTAGCCCACTACACAGAAAAATACCAGTGCATATTACCAGATTAGATCCAAGACGGTTGACATTGCTCTTCTTCATCTGAAACACGAGGAAAGGAATTTCTGGTTGAACTTTCTTGACCAGAGCAACTATTTTCTCCTCTTGTTCTGTAGTCAGGTGGCACCGTCCCGATAAGACATAATTACGCTCTGAGAATGCCCTTATATGATCTGACCCGGATAGATTTGTTGCCAGATAGACTATCTTCTCCTGTTAAGATATTATATTAAATTATAAAAATGTCAACAATAAGAGAATTATGATGCGAAAATACAAATGGCTCAACAATTTTAACCTGATTCCTCATACAGTGAGGATGTTGCAGACTTCTTTGCTGTTTTCTTTTGATGGCTTAAGCTTCCCCTCTTACCAGATCCAACCCTAGAACAAGTTGATGTTGCTTGAATTAAATAGACTGTAAATGTGGTTCTTCTCCCAGCCATTGCCGGTAAAAAGAGGCAGATATCTCCCTCCTGCACATGATTGTCACGGACAAAGTCCATCCATTGGTGGCCCCTAAGCTCGTGCAATCTTGCATCTGTTCTTTTGTAGAATTTGGGGTGCCATTTCTTGCTCTTGCCTGGCCTTTGAAGAGTGACATTCGTGCTTTCACGTGGGAAATGTGCAAGCGCATATTCCTTGGAAATAACCTGATTATAGATGGAACATGATGTGAGGTTCTTGACAGGCAACCAAGAATAAAAGAAAAGACAGTTTCAATTGTCAAGAACAGAAACAAAATCATTTGTTTAACAAGTGTTTGTAATGTTTCTGGGTACTTGATCATGGCTGCATTCCCCTGATATATCGGGAGGATAAATGCTCAGCAATACACAATCAGCTATCAACAAAAGGTTAATATCGAAGTGAGTTGCCATCCAACGGATCGAGTTGTGATCTTACCAGAGAGAAGAAAGCGGTGGTTCGACATGGCTCTTTCTCATGATTGCTACAAACGCAGTGCTTTCAGGTTGAATTTCCTGGATAAGTGCAATTACTCTCTCCTGTTGTGCTTCAGATAGGTAGGTTCCTTGTGACAAAACATAATGTTGCCTCAGAAGTGTCTGAAGATCATCCGACTCAGAAGATATGTTTTCAGATGGAATATCTCCTCCTGTATAAAGTTTCACAGAATATTAGAGAATAAGTATCGTAAAATTGAACTCAAATGTATAAGTAACATAATTAACATTAACCTGACTCCTCAGATGATGAGAATGCTGCAGCCATTTTTGCAATCTTCCCATGATGACAGGAAGTACCTTTCTGACACCTAACAAATCTTTCACTTGCTGATGATTCTGTGGTCTCATGATGAGAGCTGCTTGAGATATCAACATAATCTACACCTCTTATGCCAGCACAAGAAAACACTTTCTCACAGCCATCAGAATCAAAGATCAAAACCTCAAAACAAGATCTCTCAACGTGATGGAACAGCAAGGAATCATTTTCTTTTATGTGATGGGACTCAACAAATTTCCCCATCCATGTCGAACACTACCTTGTTACAGTGCTCTGTAACTTCAACATCATATGAACCACGATTAGGGGACTCTAACTTGATGATTCCTGACAACTTTCCACCAAAATGCTTCAGAAATCTCTTCGGCACGACCTATAGTAACAATTGCAATAAGTATTGATGTAAACTGTGTCTATTCCTGTAATGGCCAGTATATGTGTAATATAATGTAAAGTAAGATGTGCTCATTTCTACAGTGAGGAAATGCTTCATAAATGGATCTGCTTACGTTTTAAACTAGCGTGGCAACAAAAAGGGTATTACTCATTTCATGTAGAAATTTTGCATTAGTAAAGATCGATTGTGGGACAGAGTACCATCAGAAGCTAATATCAACATATATTAGTTATGTCCAAAAGAAGCTGGTGCTGCACAAAATTACTGCCATTGTTGGTAATCTGGCAGAAATCCATGATACGCTTTGAATTATTACAAACTATTGTGACCAACATGATTTGCCAACCATGAGAGGTTTGTAAAGCTAAACAAATTTTGATAGGCAACTATGTGTAAAGGGATCAAAGCAGATGCTATTTAGTTTATTCAGCATTGATCAATGGTATACGCGAGAAGGCTCAAATACATGAAACAAACTAAATCTCTTAGAAAGGGGCAAGCTGAAGCTTTTCCTCAGGTAGCATGATATACATGTCCATTCCGCTTTTGTTTTAAGCTCGGATTTGAATTATATTCAGTTAGCAGTTTTGGCTACCTCGGATCAAGGATACACTGCATGCAGGAACACTAACAAGGAAAGATAGCAAACTTGTGAAGGCTTACCATGCTATGCTTAGAACTGGCAGTCATGGGGCTGAGGAAGGATCTGACATTTTGATTCTTTCCATCCAAATGGTCCAAGTATCTTTTGCAAGCATCACAAGGTTTCTGGATCCAGGATGCACCACTCCCAGCCATGGCAACTGAAATTTGCATTTTTAAATGATAATTCAGATGCAGCTTTCAATAAGGAAAAAAAAAAGTAACTCTGTTTGCAGTGTACATACAATCTCATAAATAGGTAGTTTGGCTCTTTTAAGATGAGTTTCTTGTTAATTTACTCCTTTCTTCTTTGAAATCATTATGTGAGCTAGTGAGAGAGTGTGCTACTTTAGTTTACTGAACCAGCAATTCTACAGTGCAGCATTCTTGCTTATACTTCATTCAAGTTCAAGAAAACATATGAAAATTGCATTACCGTAACATGCTGTCATCTAGGATCATAAGTGTAGTATGCAGTACAGGCTACAAATAAATTTCCTCACCGGAGAGAGAGAAAAAAAGAAAAGGTAGACTGTGCTACTATCAATGTAGAGTAGCCATAAAACGAACCAAAAGTTTCAATGTACCATGTAAATACATATGAAGAAATGAAACCAGGGAAATAATCTCACCTTTGCTGAGAAGCTGCACCAGATCGAGAGAGTGGTAATGTAGAGAACTAAAAGGCTACCAGTATTTATAGTCACACGCCTACCTTCATCAAATATTTTTTTCCTTATTTGCGAATGGAAGTTGGATGGATAAACACGGTGCATCATGACGCATCTTTGACAAACCAGCCATCTGCCAAATGCAGAGGCCAGAGGCAATCATATCACTTTTGAAGGAACTTCATGGAACGACTTCACTGTACTGTAACTGCCGATACTGTCATCAGTAAGATGAATGACAGGGAATCTGCAGAGGCTGCATGACTTGTGCTAGCAACTCGAAAGATATACACAGATAGCTAAAAATTCCCCTGCACTGCTGCACTTGAGACCTGCCGATTTTGGCAGCGAGCCCTCCCTCCTGGCCAACACGGATCTGGTGGAAGCCCACCATCGACGACGCATGGCGAGCCATCCGGTGAGGTTCGGCCGCGCACCGCCGTACTCGAACGCTACCGGCCGGCGGCCTGCCGTTTCCCTCCGCCCGCTGCTGGCACCTGACGAGGCCCGCCGAGCGCCGATCCAGGCGTCGATCTCTCCTTCTCCTACACCCAGTTCTCATGAACCAGTGACCCAAGCCGCTCTGGTCCACCAGTCCACAAAATCAGTCAGTAACGGCCGCACTGCTGGCCCACTAGTCAGCAACACAAGTCACACCCAGTTTCCCTAAACTCGGTTCAGTGGACGGATGGCTCGATAAAACACTGGTCTACCGGCAAATAACGTAAACCGGGTTCACGGCACCAACAATCGTAGCCCCACCAGCTGATCCCACTGGTCAGCGAAACAAACACCACCAAAAGTGCTATGTACATCCGGAGTTCTACACAGCTATTTATTTAGAGTACTTTCGGTATTCAGAAAAAATCCGTAATAAGGCCTGGTTTAGATAGCTAAAATTTCTAACCTTTTTCCCACTCTCTCTCCATCACATCACATTAAATACACCAAAAGACAAATGTTCGGAGCAGTAAATGTAGATAAGAAAAATAACTAATTACACAGTTTAGATGTACATTGCGAGACGATTCTTTTGAGCCTAGTTAATCCATGATTGGACAAAGTTTACCGCAAACAAACGAAACGTGCTATAGTGTCCAAATTCTAACTTGTTAACTTTTTTCCACCAACTAAACAGGGCCTAAAACTAACTAAAATTCACCCCCAAAAAAATACTACGTATTCGTTTAAGTCTATCCATCTCTTTGTTGAGATATTTCCATCCCAAATAAATTACTACCCTTTTATTCATAGTTTGGATTCATTAAAAAAAAGTATGTTTTCAATGTACTTGGAGTCAAGCGATATAGTTGACATGGTTGAGTAATGGAATTCTATTTTTTTTTCTTTTAAAGAAACATTTTATTTTCTCATGTTAATCTATCCTATTTATACAACATGCCAGCACAGGTGCTCAAAGTGTTATAAACACAAGCAATGCCATCTCGCATAATATAAAAAGACCGGTGTCATTTACACAGGTTTACAAATTACCATGAGTCCTATATAGGGCTGGTAAAAGATGTTGTGCCTGTCAACATGAGAAACTGTTCATAGTTATTAGGACCTCCCAGGATGGCCATCAGAGAATTGGCCAGCCATCCGGAGATTAACCACACCATGGTCTAAGTTCAAAATAAACAGCAAGCAAAATAACCCACGAGATACTAGCAGAAAGGATCACAGGACACAATCTCCTTCCATCTCAAGCTAAAACCGCTCCCTGGAGATGATATGGACCTCCATGATAAGTTTCCTCTTGTTCTTCAGTTCAAACAGACAGAGGTCACTGACTTGCAGACCGTTGTCATGAACAAATGTCGTCCAGCCTCTCCCCAGAAACTTCCTTTGGCAGCTAGAAACCTTCATTACGGCCTTCCAGATCTTCCTCTTGCACTGGAGCACCATGGTTTGCTCTCTATCTGGAAGATGAGCAGCAGCATATTTTGTGCCGAATTCCTGATACATTACAAGATTGGTGGTTAGAGATAGAAACATGTATACATCACAATGTCAGTCTGACATTGTCCGAAGGAACTGATTCCAAGGGTTTTTCAGCGTGCATATGCTATGCCATTTATGTGGTGTAGCAGCAAATACTTAGTTGATATGAAAGTGGTCGAATAGCTTGGAATTCAGACGAGCAACATGTTCACTTCGGCGTGCCATACTAACATGATAAGAACCACAATCTGGAGAACAAAAATATATAGTGGTACTAACATTTGGAGAAGCATTAAACTTACTAGCCTAGAGACAGCAGCACTGGTCTTCCTCATTATGGCTATGTAAATGGGAACTTCAGATTTGATAGCTCTCACTTTGGCCTCAATAATCTTCTTTTGGGATCGAGATAGAATGCTCACGCCTGGTAAAATGTAGGAAGGCTCAGGAGGACCTCCTGAATCCTTGCTGTTTGGAGGTCCATCAGAAATTTCATTCATGTCACTCTCCCATGAAACATTTTCTCCTACAAATAGATTTACACCATAAGAAAGGAATAATTAACTTCAATTTTGTCTCTCAACTCCTATGTCTAATTTCACCCTTAACTCCAGCACCATCTAAATATAAAACCCCAACTATCAGTACCACTTGATGTTGACCTCGAACTCCTTTTTGTGGTTTTGGAGTGATGTGGCATGATTTTCCTCCCAAATTGTTTTTTTTTTTTTTTTTTTTGCCAACTAGACCATGCAATGATGCAACCGTCTGGGACTCTGGATAGCATGTCACTATCTCCGTTCTCTCTTTTGCTGTGTGAGTGGCAAGGGGAGGCAGAGATAATAACAGGCAGGGAAAATGAATGGTATTGAGACTTGAGGTACCATAATAACAGGCACCAAATCATGGTCTAGGTGGCAAAAATACCAACTTGCATGAAAAACCATTTCCACGTCACTTGAAAGCTACCAAAAATAGGCTGGGAGGCCAAAATTGAATGGTATTGAGACTTGAGGTACCATATTTAGACGATGCTGAACTTGGGGTTTTAGATGATACTGGGCTTGGGTTCAAAATAAACAAACAGAAGAGTTGAGAGAGACCAAGAGTGGATTCCTAATATAAAATCTGATAAGTTGTTATGTTTTTGCTATCATACCATCTGTTGATTCCTCCTTAACGTCAGCTGCAGAAGCGATCTTTCCACTTGAAGTAGCATGGCATGGGTCAGGCCTTTCGAAACAAGTTCTGTTTTCAGTTCCACCCTTGGAATTAGATGTTGTTGCGCAAAGTAGATAGATCATCACCGTGAATTTCCTTCGACTTTTTGTCGGTAGAAGGAGGCATATATCTCCTTCCTGCACATGATTGTCACGAACAAAATTGAACCACTGCCCCTAAGCATGAACGCACTTTTATCTTTTCTTATGTAATATCTGGGATGCCACTCCTTGCTGCTGTTCGGGCTCTGCAGTGTGATAAGCGTTGTTTCTCGTGGAAAATGTGTGATTGCATATTCTTTACAAATAACCTGTTTATATATGGAAAATGATTTCAACAAACAATAAAAAATAGTAAAACAAAACGTTTTTCAATGAGAAAGAAAAGGTCATTTATCCACATGTTCAGAAGATATATGAAAAACTTTTTAGGAAAAAAGATTTATGGAAACTTTAAGATAGATGAATTTCACTCACAAGACACCAACAATATCAGAGCTTGCAATAAAAAACTAATGCTGGACTTACCAATTCACCCCAGTGTCGAACATTGTTCTTCTGCATGACTGCTACATAAACAGGGATCTCAGGTTGAATTTCCTGAATAATAGCGGTTACTCGCTCCATTTGTGCTTTAGATAGATAACTTCCACGTGCTAAAACATAATCAGCCACAGGCCATGTCTGAAGATCATCTGACTCAGAAAGTTCATTTTCCACTGGAGTGTCTTCTGCACAAAGTTTCACAACAAACAATTAGAAATGCTGACATAAACTTCAAGGCAAATATGTGGTTAATTAAATCAATGCTTAACGGTATAACCTGACTCCTCAGATGATGAAAATGTTGTAGACATCTTTGCGGTCTTTCCATGGTTACTGGATCCACTCTTCGCAGACCTTGTGGACCTTTCGCTTCCAGATGATTCTGTGGTATTATGATGAGAGCTGCTTGAAATACCAATAGAATCTACACCTTGTTCTTGAACACATGGGGTGTTTCTTAGGCCAGCACAAGAAAATGCTTTCTCACAACCATCAGCATCAAAGATCAGAACTTCAAAATGAGATTTCTCAATGTGACGAAAGATCAAGAAGTCATTCTCTTCTATGTGATTCGCGTCAACAAATACCTCCCATCCATGTCGGAGCATCAACTTATTTAAGTGCTTTGAAACTTTAACATCGTACAGATTGCCATTAGGGGATTCTAATTTGATGGTTTCTGACAACCTTCCTCCAAACTGCTTCACAAATCTGTTTGGCACTACCTGTATAGTAACAGAAAAAACGTAGTGATGTAAACAGAGAAATTGCAAAAACTAAAAGAGTATCAGAAAATATATGAAGAAATGTAAGATGTATTCTCTAGAGTCAGAAAATGCATTCATGAATGCCGATTGTTCACACTGCAAACCAGCAGATATGACATCAGAATCTCATGCCATGTAAAAAATTCGCAATAGCAAAGGTTGTGGGCAATAACAATATCAGCAATATAAACTAGTTCTGAAGGGGGAAAACTAGAGCCGCAAATCTTACTGTATGTCTAAAAACATGAGTCACAGCATGCAGTTTGGAATCTGTTCAGATAGCAGTTATGGCTGGCCCGAAATGAAGCTTGTCAAAGTACGAAAGCCAGTACCCACTAACTTATTCGAACAGATCAATCAAAATGCAAGGAGAGAAAGAGAAAAAGATTTCAAAGGCTTACCATGCTATGTTTAAAATTGGCAGTCATATGCCCCAGGAAGCAGCTTACATTTTGATTCTTTTGTTCCAAATGGTCCAAGTACCTTTTGCAGCAATCACAAGGTTTCTTCATTCGAGTCCGAGAACCACCACTTCTAGCCATGGCACTATAATTTGAATTACATTACATCATATACATCTTTAATCTTTAATTAGAAAAGAAGCTCTGCTCTGCTGTAGAGCATGCACCATGCAGAACAATACCTTGACCCCGTATCAGAAATAGAAAATTTGGCTTCCCAAAGATGTGTTTCTTGTAAATGGGCCATCTTACCCCTTGAAATAGTGCGTGTTACCCTGGGATACTAGTACATTCTAGAAAACAACCTAGGGCATCTTCCTAGGACATTCGAGAAAACAAACGTGCGTGTTACCCTAGGATACTAGTACAATCTAGCACCCCAACAATACTCCCTCCGTCCCAAAAAAAAATTGACACTTTTGACTTTCAGAATTTATGTTTGACCGTCCATCTTATTCAAAAAATTTATACAAATTACAAAATAAATCAATCAATCCTAAAGTATCTTCAATGATAAAATAAGTCATAACAAAATAAATTCTATTTATATAACTTTTTTTGAATAAGACGGATGGTCAAACACAATGTCTAAAAAAGTCAAAAACGTCATTCTTTTTTTGGGACGGAGGGTGTAAAATATAAAGAAATGGCGCACTAAAATTATGTACAATCTACCCTCAAAGATACTAGTGGCTCATGTCTCTCAAACTTCTTTACTGCTGCTAGAATGGCGAGATGCCCTTTTACCTTCCCGGAGCCGGAGAAACCCCACCAAGATACTAGTACAATCTAGTATAATCTAGTATAATATACAATACAATACAAAGAAATGGTGCGCTACAATGCAATCCTCAAATCGATTAGAAACTAGCAAGTAGCAAGTAATCGGATGAAGAAACCAGCGGCTCATGGCTCTCAAACTTCTTTATTGCTGCTCAATGAAAGAAAGGCGAGACATTCAAAAAAAAAAAAAAAAAAAAAAAAAAAAAGGCGAGAAGCTCAAAGATAACAGGGATGCAGAGAGAAACGTCTCAGAGAAATGTTTTGCAAAGAGAATTACTATGAGATGAGGTAGGAGTACCAGTACCAATTTGTAAGCCGCCCTTACATCAGAGTTGCGATCGGGCGCCGGCCCTCCTTGCCAATACTGTACGGACCGCGTGTATGTATCAAGGGAAGAGTCGGAAGCACAACGAGGATGAGGAAAAATACCCCACCCGAGTGAATAATGGTTATTAATGAATGGCCAGTGGTTGGCGGATCTTTCTTTGGGTACCCATTGGACTTCAGTCGTATATCTTTTGAGAAAAAATAGATATCAGAAAATATTCTCATTCGAACGAACTGAGCGAGCATAACTGGTTGGATCAGTAGAATTTATCCTGCAGAAGTGTTTGTATTCCTTTATGTTTATTCTTGAATTTAATGGTGTGTTTGTATTTTTTTAGATTTATTCTTGAATTTAATGGTGTTATTCTTTCAGTGGTAGGCGCCAATAACAAGACTAGTTCTCTGGGTGACTTTGTTAAAGTTAGTCTTTTTCGCGCTGATTTTTGGTGATTCAATAGTATTATGTGACACAACCAGAACAAGAGCACGATTTAACATTGTTGTTCTTTCAGAAGTAGACGATATTCCGATCGATGGCGGATTGTTCATCCCGTAGTAAGCGATGTGCCCCTCAATAGCCAGGCGCATATAGTGATTTCATCAAGTTGACTTCGAGATCTATAGATGTTATACTCATAGGTAGTCTGTGCACGTTCCTTAGATATGAGTCTACTGTGATTTTTCTAGTCATTTTGCTGAAATGTCTTGGGATATTTTTCTTTCTATGATATTGAGTTGCTCCCTTTGTCTTGAAATATAGTAAATTTTAATAAGAATTTAAATATAAATTAAGAGAGAACATAACAGACACATGCACCCTCATTTATTTCATAATCAAACACAATCATCAACGTGATTAATGGTGATTGGTTAGTAAATAAAAAGTATTTAATGCATGGTTTTTGTCCTCTAGAATGCATTATATTTGAGAACAAATTTTGAATGCTTTTGGAGCAAGATTGAGGGATACATCGAGGAGTGGGAATATAAATAAAAGAGCAAAATGCACCACAGATGTATTACCTTTTTTGCTATATGTCATCTAGGTCCATCACCTTAAATCACCTTAAAAAGTGTAGTTTTAGGTCCATTAAAAAATCTACCTAGTTTTTGTAGTTTTAGATCCATTATTTTTGTTTTGGGTTTATCGGGGTTATAAATCTACCTAGAAGATCAGAGGTTGACAACCTACTAAATGTACATGTCCCTTTTACTAAATGTTTCCCTTTTTGTTTTCAAAATTACTCACAATTTCATATGAAAATTTCAAAAACTTGCAACATGAAAGTTGCTCAAAATTAAAAGTTCTAAAAATTCATTTTTGGACCAAATTCAAATTCCGATATATTTTAGAAAGTTATTGTTTTCAAATTTTTAATTGGAATTCCCAAATTATGGTTTGAAAACAATCATTTTAAAACGTTGGTATTTAATTACGAACAAATTGTTACTCAAATTTCATAAGCATTGTTCTCATTTCATAATTCAACCATGATTCAATCAATAAAATACTTGTTGCTCAAGTTTTATTCATAAAAATTATTTTCATACATTCAGGATTTAAAATTGGAATTCCAATACTCAACCAAAATATCTAAGTACGGGAATGCAATTTCAAAGTCAAATTTGGTGTCTATATTTTTATTATTTCTCAATTCATTATGTGGACCCCCAATGAACCCGAAACAAAGTTAATGCACCCAAAACTGCATTTTTAAAGGTGATGGACCTAGATGACACAACAAAAAAATGTAATGAACTTGTAGTGCATTTTGCTCTAAATAAAAACACAATGTCGTGATGCTGAACTAAAAACTAAAGTAAACTTAAGTTAGCCTAGAATTAGCTACCCACAAATTTAATCCAATGATCTATTGCTTCCTATTTCATAAATCATTCAAAGTATGAAGTTATAACATTTTGTAATACAAAACAGATATAGGTTGTAGTTTCGAAGTGAATATAGCGGCATCTGTTACCTTATTCTTAGATATAAGTTTGCATCGTGTCAATGTTTTTTTCCCTAATAGTAGAGGTGGATTACTCAATTTAATTTTAGACCCACTGATATCGTGTCAATTTAATTTTGTTTTTGGGAGAGAATTTCTCTATTTAATGTGCCTCACAAGGACTAACATGGACCTCGTTCCATAGGCGAGGGCATGCATGACATTTTGCCATCGGCGCATACTGTGACTGTGATGACCAAAGTTGTAATTTCTCACCAAACCGTGGCACGTTTTACTAAGCATCATACTCCTGCACAAAAGCACAGGTCCATTGATACCGCACAAGATTATTCATTAGCAGGAGTTTACTTGATCGCACTAACAGTGCATGATCACCTAACCATTACCAGTTACCACTGCATTGGAGAGTAGGCACAACAGTAGACACCACATAGTGTTTTAGGACAGCAAAGCCACCACAAATTCAGTCCATCGGGGCATGTTGTGACTGTGATGACTAAAGTTGTGATATCTCACCAAACCGCGGCACATCATATAGTTCAACACAAGAGCACTCCACTAAACATCCTACTCCTGCACAAAAGCACAGGTTCATTGATACAACGCACAAGATTATTCATGAGCAGTTTACTTCGACGTACATGATCACACTAACAGCACACCACCTAACTTTATTTTTTTAGCAGTAGTGACAGTATGGGAGCCCCTCAGCCATCTACCATTAGTCCATTACCAGAAACCACTGCACCACTGCATTGGAGAGTAGGCACAAAAGCAGACACCACATAGTGTTTTAGGACAGCAAAGCCACCACAAATTCAGTCCATCAGCAGGATGACAGCTAGTTAAGAGTACTGCTTGCTGCGAATGATGTGCACCAGCATGGCAAGCCTCTCATTCTTCATGGGCTCGAACAGGCAGATGTCCCTTTCCTCCAGGCTGTTGTCACGGGCAAACTCGCGCCATTCTCCAGTGGCAAGCATCAGCCGGTTGTGCAAGTTTGTGCGCCACGCCCTGCCATGCCCCGGCCGACGGAGCATCAGAGCTTGCTTCCCGTCTGGAAGATACTCAGCGGCATCGCTGAAGTCCTGTATCACATTCCAGGTACAAAGCGTAATAAGCTCAACCAATACCTATATACTGTCTACAGAACTAAAACTTGGGTTTATGCGCATGCATATACTTGAAGCATCTGGACTTACTAGGATGAAAGCTTCGTTGTTGTAGCCAAGAATTTTCTTATTCATGGTCGCCACAAAAATGGACACTTCAGCCTTGATGGCCATGGCTTTTCCCTGCACTACCTTGTCCTGTGCTGGAGTTAAACAGGTACTGCCCAGCACTACATAGAGAAGAGGCTTAGAAGGCCCCCCACAGTCACTCAAAACGTGATGATGCCATTGCTGCACAGTTTGACGCTTATGCAGTTCCAACGATCCAGAATTCTCATCTGCAAAAAGGATTTCACAACATCATCACCAAACAGAGCAAAATGACGCAAAACAAAATACATGATAGACCATAACAGTGGAAAGTGTCCATACTGCCTGATTTCTCATGAACATGTGCAGTCGATGTCACGCCTCTTTTTATGTGGTTGGTTAAGCCATCAGCATGCCCACCAAAGGAAGGGGAACGAGTGCCTGGGTCAGGAAGCAGATGGACCATCACTCTGAAACCTTTTTCACTTGGCATCGGTTGAAACAGGCATATATCATTCTTGTGCAACTTGTTATCACGGACAAAGTCTTTCCATCGCGTGGTTAGCAAGTATTCAAGTCCACCAGGTCTAACATGGAGCCTGGGATGCCACTTTTTCCCTCCTGGGCGTTCAAGTGTGATGGGTTTGGCTTTCTTGAGGAAAGTGTTGTGCTGCATAACCCTTACAAATGACCTAACAGATAGGAAAACAATTTGTAAAGATTTAAATGAAAGGTTGATATACCAATAATTTTGATCCGTTCATTCAACTGAAAATAAAGAAAATGATAATACTGATGTAGTGACATGTGAAACAAACATAATGTTTCGAAGTTCAATAAGAACTTCATCATTGTTTACTTTACAGTACCTAAACCATGAATGCAACATGATACAACCGATAAAGGTTTGCGCTGAATTATTATAAACATGTAAAGCAGAGACACTCACTAAACAGAAAAAGACCAGTGCATATTACCACAGATTTAAGACTATTGGCATTGCTCTTCTTCATTTGAATCACAAGGAAAGGAATTTCTGGTTGAACTTTCTTCACAAGAGCATCTATTTTCTCCTCTTGTTCTGCAGTTAGGTAGCACCGTGCCGATACAACATAATTACACTCTGAATATGCCTTGACATGATCTGACTGGATAGATTCGAGTCAGATAGACTATCTTCTCCTGTTAAGATGTTATATTAAATTGTAAAACCAACAACACTAAAAGAAGTATGATGCGAAAATAAAAATGGCTCAGCAATTTAACCTGATTCCTCATACAGTGAGGATTTTGCAGCCTTCTTTGATGTTTCCTTTTGACAGCTTAATCTTCCCCTCTTACCAGATCCACCCCTAGAACAAATTGTTGTTGCCTGAACTAAATAGACTGTAAATGTGGGTCTTCTCCCAGCCATTGTCGGTAAAAAGAGGCAGATATCTCCCCTCCTGCACATGATTGTCATGGACAAAGTCCATCCACTTCCCCTGAAGCATGTGTATTTGTGAATCTGTTCCTTTGTAGAATTTGGGGTGCCATTTCTTGCTCTTGCCTGGCATCTGAAGAGTCACATCCATGCTTTTATGTGGAAAATGTTCAAGTGCATATCCCTTAGAAATAACCTGATTATATATGGAGCAAGATGTGAGGCTCTTGACAGGCAACCAAGAATACAGTTTCAACTGTCAAAGAAAAGAACAAAAATTCATTTGTTTAACAAGTGTTCAGAAAGTTGCTGAGAACTTGAGGATGGCCAAATTCCTCTTATATCGGGAAGATAAATGCTCAGTAATATAAAATCAGCTGTCAACAAAAAGTTATTATTGAGATAAGTGGGTTGCCAATGAACAGGATGAGTTGTGATCTTACCAGACAAGGACGAGGTAGTTTAACATGGCTCTTCCTCATGATTGCTACAAAAACAGTGCTTTCAGGTCGAATTTCCTGGATAAGTGCAATTACTCTCTCCTCTTGTGCTTCAGATAGGTAGGTTCCTTGTGACAAAACATAATCTTGTCTGAGGGGTGTCTGAAGATCATCCAACTCAAAAGAATTGTTTTCAGATGCAATATCTTCTCCTGTAGAAAGTTTCACAGCAGATTATACGAACATGTATTATAAAATTCAACTCATATGTGTAAGTAACCTAATTAACATTAACCTGACTCAGATGATGATGAGAATGTTGCGGCCTTTTTTGCAATTTTCCCATGATGACAGGAAGTACTTTTCTGACACCTAACAAATCTTTCACTTGCTGATGATTCTGTGGTCTCGTGATGAGAGCTGCTTGAGATATCAACATAATCTACACCTCTTATGCCAGCACAAGAAAACATTTTCTCACAGCCATCAGAATCAAAGAGCAAAACCTCAAAACAAGATCTCTCAACGCGACGGAACAGCAAGGAATCATTTTCTTTTATGTGATGGGACTCAACAAATTTCCCCCATCCACTTCGGAACACTACCTTGTTACAGTGCTCTGTAACTTCAACTTCGTATGAACCATGATTAGGGGACTCTAACTTGATGATTCCTGACAACTGTCCAGCAAAATGCTTCAGAAATCTCTTTGGCACGACCTACAGGAACAAGTACAAGTATTAAATGTAAAATGAGTCTATTCCTGTAACGGCCAAAGAAATAGTATATGTATATGTATAATGTAAAGTAAGATGTGCTCATTTTCTACAGTAAGGACATGCTTCATAAATGCATCTGCCTATGTTTTAATTTATAAACTAGCAATAACACAAACAAGAAAGGGTAATACTCATTTCATGTACAAATTTGGCAGAAGTAAAGATCGATTGTGGAACAGAGAGCCATCAGAAGCATATTAGTTATGTCCAAAATAAGCTAGTGCTGCAAAAAATTGCTGTCATTGTAGGTAATCTGGTAGAAATACATGATACACTTTGCATTATTACACACTATTGTGACTGACAGGATTTGCCAACCACGAGAGGTTCGTACATCTAAACAAATTTTGACAGGCAACTATGTGTAAGGAATCAATGCAGATGGTATTTAGTTTATTCAGCAGTGATCAATGGTATACGCGAGAAGGATAAAATAATGAAACGAACTAAATCTCTTACAAAGGGGCAAGCTGAAGCTTTTCCTCAGGCAGCATGAAATACATGTTCATTCTGCTTATGTTTTAAGCTTGGACATGTCAAAGAAACACTAAAGTACTTGACGAATCAGATTTGAATTATATTCAGACAGCAGTTTTGGCTACCTCGAATCAAGGATACCAAAGTACAAAATCAAGTATACAATTCCGACGCACCAGTTATGTCGCTTCAAAATGGGAAAATACAATGTATGCAGGAACACAAGCAAGGAAGGATAGCAAACATGTCAAGGCTTACCATGCTATGTATAGAACTGGCAGTCATGGTGCTGAGGAAGCATCTAACATTTTGATTCTTTCCATCCAAATGGTCCAAGTATCTTTTGCAAGCATCACAAGGTTTCTGGATACGGGAAGCACCACTCCCAGCCATGGCAACTGAATTTTCATTTTTAAATGATAATCAGATGCAACTTTCAATAAGAAAAAAAAGTAACTCTGTTTGTATTGTACAGAAAGCAAAACCATCTCATAAAATAGGTAGTTTCGCTCTTTAAAGATGAGTTTCTTGTTAATTTACTCCTTTCTTCTTTCAAGTCATTAAATGAGCAAGTGAGAGAGTGTGCTACTTCAGTTTACTGAACCTACAATTCTACAGTGGAGCATTCTTGCTTATGCTTCATTCAAGTTCAAGAAAACATATGAAAAATTGCATTATCGTAACATGCTGTAATCTATGATCCTAAGTATAATATGCAGTACAATCTACAAAGAAATTCCCTCACTGAAGAGAGAGAGAGAGAGAGAGAGAGAGAGAGAGAGAGAGAGAGGAAGAAGAAAAGGAAATGTAGGCTGTGCTACTATCAATGTAGAGTAGCCATCAAATGAGCCAAAAGTTTCAATGTACCATGTAAATACATATGAAGAAATGAAAGCAGTTCTAGGATCTCATACTTTCTTACTGGTCAATAGAAGGGAGGAATGGTCTCTCACCTTTGCTGAGAAGCTACACTCGGAGAGGAGATGGAGAGAACCTCAAGGGTACTCAACGTTATATATAGTCTCATTGTTAGTTGTCACAAGCCTACTTTATCCATTTTCCCCCTTATTGGCGAATAGAACTGTTGGATGGATACACAGGTTGCATCATGAAGCATCTTTGACAAATGCAGAGGCAATCATATCTGTTTTGAAGGAACTTCGTGGAATGACATCTCACTGTATTGAGTTCCTGATACCGTTTTCAGTTTTCACTAAAAGATGACAGGGTCACAGGGAATCTGCAGAGGCTGCAGAACTGCTCATTATTTTTAGATAATGATGAAATGCTCATATATATTGCAAATAAATTAGACACCAAGGTTACCACTTTGAAGCATACGCGCATCAGAATCGCTTTCTCAGATCTGCAACCCTTCAGTGGTACGGAGTAGCAAATGCAGAGGTGGATGCTCGCAGCGACGCTTCAGTATTCAGATTCGCCTGGGAGATTCGCCTGCAGCAGAGTAAGATACGACCCATGCCTGAGCCTGACCATAGGCAAACGTGTACCTAGACTAGAGGCCTAGAGCTCCCTGCGCCGGCTGCCCTGTTCCGGCAGGCAGGGGTGCATTGCATCCGCCGGCGTCGCTCTCGGCAGCGTTTTTGCTTCCATTCCAGGCCAACCAAGGGACGGGGTAAATTTGCGCCGATGCAGCCGGCGGCGGCACGATGCAGCCGGCGGCGGCATTTCAGCTTGTCACGAGCCTAGATAACTACCGGCAGACGGGACGCCGGCAGGATTGACCTCGGCCGTGCAGTGTCTGGTCATATTGGTTTTTTTTTTTTTTTAGCGGACGGTGAGATTGGGAGGAGAGGTTTGTACGCCCAGACTCGAGCTCAGCCCATATATACATACACGGCCCATGGCCCATGGCCCAAGCCCAACTGCACTATATACCTCTCGCCCCCTCCGACGAGGCAACAACTGGTGGGCCGCCGTCGCCGATGCTGGTGCTGCTGCTTCTATCATCAGGTGCCGCCTCCGTTGACATCTGCAGCCGGCACCTCTCCTCCCTGCCGCTTCCCCTCCCCTCCCTTCTCCCATGCGTCTCTCTTTGTTTGGAGCCTAGTGTCTAGAAAGATGGAATTCAACACCGAGAAGCTTCAAAACCTTCATATAATCTCCAATGAGGATTCGGAGCCTGTTGTCACCTTCAATACTGACGATGTCGATTCTGAGGATGACGAGGGCACAGAACCCCAAGTAATCATTGGTCTCATAGAGGAGCCAGAGGAACCAGAGGACTTCCATTGTCTTCTCCCACAACATTTTCCCAATAAAGCTGGCGGTACTCCGGTATGACATTAGAAATTGCTTTACAATTGGACACTGATACTGTTCAAAAAAAATTTTGTTTGTGTTGAAAGTTTATGTTTCTCCTCATCAGGCCTGGCTTGATCCTGTGAATTTGCCATCTGGAAAATCAAGCAGCTGTGACTTCTGTGGCAATCCACTGCGTTTTCTTCTCCAGGTTTGGTTTTGTTTCAGTTACAATAGTAGATGTACTAAATTGTTTATGTTCAGGGTTGGTTGCCGATGCGCAGGTTTATGCACCACTTCAGTCAAAGGAAACTGCCTACCATCGCACATTGTTTGTGTTCATGTGCCCATCAATGTCATGCTTACTCCTGGACCAGCATGAACAGGAGAAAGACAGGACAGTAAATCCTAAAAGGAGGTAAATCAAATATGTATTTCTTGACTTCCGGTGTTTGCTCCTAAATTTTGTACTTCTTATTTTGGTCACATGGAGTAAATTGAATTGCAGTGTCAAGGTTTTCCGGTGCCAGCTGCCCAAGGATAATGCATTTTATCAACTTGAAGAACCTGAGGAGTGTGATGAAACCTTCGAATCACAATGTGCAGGAGGTTAGTTTGCTGCTTCAGAGTTTTTCCTGTGCATAGCCTTCTCATTTAGTCACAGTATGATTGTCTAGCATCTATCATTTTGGGATGTAAATATAAGATTCCTCTTGTTAGTGTAGTGCATTACAGTTATATAGCTCTTGCATAGTATATGGTTATAAAATGGAGGGCCCTTGCATATATGGTCATAAAATGGCGGGAAGTATTCATGAGTTTTGTACTATTGCCCACACTAGTATATTGTCTGTGCCAACTACAGCAACATTTAGGATAGCACACATTAAACAGTCATCATCATCGAACTTTGTAAACAACTAACAACCTATCATTATGAATTTTAAAAATATGGTAAATCTAAATCAATTTAGTATATTTGATCATTGGTTATCACAGATGTGTCAGCCTATTGCTATAACTATCTTCCTGTCATCCCCAAACTGTTTTGAGATGACAACAAAATTTTACCAATACATTGTGCTATGCTCCATATAAGCTTCCACCTTTTCTGTGTCCTCCAATCTCCACGACATGCAATTTCCACTCGGCCCAGCAGGCACATGGATGCCTTGTTTGGTTCACAGGTATTGATTTCACAGGGTTCATTCCAGGGAGGGGTTGAGTTAATCCCCTTGCCCACACTCAATTCCAGTTGGGGGTTTTATCCCTTTTGGGTTGCTGTTCTAACCATGGGTTGTTTTCGAGCAGAGCACGTCAGCTTGAAAGGTGGAAGTCACTGAAATTTGAGCAGAGCACATCACCATGTGGTTATTTTGAAAATTGAGTAGAGCACGGTGAGCTCCATTGAGTACGTACTACAGAAAACCAAAAACAAGGAGGCCTGGGAGATGCTCGCCTCTTTCCACATAAGCTTGAAAGGACCCTCCTGTTGATTGGCTGAGAATTTCATTTATTTATATTTGAGAAAAACAGATTGGAAGCACCCTCCTGGGTATATTCATAGATCATATCATTCATAAAAGGATAGTCATATGTTTTGCACACATGCCTGAAAGTGTGCCAATAATTTTCTAGTACCTTACTAGTTTAGCGATTCCGTATGTGTCAACATAACTCCAAAGTCGAATTAGTATTACTCGTAGTAAAGTAATTGAATCACATCTTTTAAATGTTTATATTAGGAATGCGACCTCAACTATGCCACTGGTGTGGTACGTGGAAAGGCGAAAAACGATGTGGCTGTTGTAGAAAAGCATACTATTGTTCCAAAAGCATCAGGTATACACTAATCAGGCAATCATAGATTCATAATGCTGTTCTAAATTGATCTATTTACATCTCCTGCCTGGATAATTAGAAATCACTGTTTTGAGAATCACATAAATGTTCTTATTCAGGAATTGCATTGGCGCACTAGCCACAAGAGTGAATGTCATCAAGTGCTCTGTTTACCCAATGATTCTACTTCTGTTCTGGCAGGTGACAGGAGAGGTATTATATTTTGAGTGTGCTCCTTTATTTCGTATAAAGATCACATCTGGTTGTCTCATAAACTTTCATTGTGTGCGAACTATTTCCAGTATTTGCTGGCACCTCATGGCCTGAATATATGTTGGCCGGTGAACCTGAAAAAGGCACCCTGTTCCGGTGGCAATACATCAGTATTGTCTGTGGTGCATGGGCAAAACGAATCAGATGACATGCTTGCATTGATGGACGAGTTTGAGGTTTTTGTTTTCCTGCTATGCGTTATGATATTTTATTTGATTTTTTCTAAGTACCAGTGTTGTTCTTTTTATTTAATACAAATTATTTTTAGGCTGATGCCGACAACAGATACTGGGCATCTTTTCTGGAGCGTATCTCGAGGCACCCGCAACAAGTGTTGAGGTGGGTCTTGTGCCTTTACTCATGTTCTCAGTAGGCTAAATAAAGCAGTGCTGTATGGATTTGTTATGTTCATCATTTTGATTCCGTCAAATTTAGTAGAGTTAGTCTACTGAATGTTTAATATGATGAAGAGCCACATGCTTTCAACTTATTTATAACCTTTTTTTATATGCAATCACAAAACCTCAGAATCCGAGCAAGGTTTGATACACCAAGAGCTGTTTCTTTGCTATATGGTTCGTCTGCCCCAGAGACCGATTTAGGTGGCTGGTGTTGATGAACAAGTCCACACTTTTAGTCATACCTAAAAGCATGCTCCATTTGATTTTCTGTACTGATCCTTGGATCTTCTTAACTCTGTATTTTCCCCCAAAAGCAAACTGAACTTTATATGAACTGCATCAGTCTTTTTTGTAGTGGAACATATGTTCTTTTGTGAAACCCTTATCATACTTATCATGTCAATAGTACACTCCAATCTTGTTCCTTCTGTGACTTCAAATGCTTGAATTTTTAAATAACTAAATTCTTACATCAGTTATGCTAGATTTTAGAAACTTGGCTCTGTACTCCTTATGGTTCTTATATCCTTTTCTACTCAACTCAGCAATGTTAATAGGGATACCTATCAAGGGGTTATGAAACAACTATTGGATTTGTGGTCGCTGGTGCTGGATTAATTCTTAACGTTTTTGTATTGCCTTCTTTACCACCTGATGCTCTTGAACACTTTTATGCCACATTTTTAATGCTACACCTGTGGTTATGGAAATACTCATTTTATTCCAGCAGTTTCTGTGTTATTGTCAACACTTTGTATAAACTAGTTCTAATTCTTCAGTTCTCTTCAACATTTACAGTACCAAATATAGTTATCTGGATTTCCTGTTCTCTACCATAATGTCTGTTGTTTGTGATGCAGGTACTCTGAGGGAAAGGCAAAACCTCTTTTGGGCCATGTCATCTGGATCTCTGACTAATGATGCTGCTATCCCATCGTGCATCTACTGTAATGGTCCACTTCACTATGAATTTCAGGTTGACTGGTTCCATTTTTTTAATATAACCATTTTCAACCCAAGAAAAATACTTCGTTGATATGCATGTCTTACGACCATGCAATGAAAAACAAGCATGTTTGTTCTTGATTCCTCACTGTCAAATCAAACGATGTAAATAGTTTCATAATGTGAAGATAGTTCCTAATTCAAATATGTTTGGGTTTACAAAAAGCAAACCTTTTATCAATGACAGTTTTTGACCACTAGATCGAGATACAGTATGTCATACATTTGTGAATTTTTCTGCTTTTGGTTTTGTATTCGTAGTATGGTGGTTCATTAACAATCTTCATTCCAATGTGTATACAGGTAATGCCACAACTGCTCGACTACTTCCATGTTGAGAGTGAACCCGACCCCCTTGATTGGGCGACAATAATTGTGTTCACATGTCAAGGATCCTGTGACCAGAATGCTAGTTCTTATAAGGAAGAATTTGTATGGGTTCAGTTATCTCCAGCTACAAAAACAACCTACCATGGTATGACACTGGCCTTTGTCTTGTTAATTTTATGATGTGCAGTATCATATAGTTTGGTTAGCCTTATAAATTGTTGTCGTTGTGGTTCTTTTTTCGTTGATACCTTCATATAATGGTTTTTACCTTTTGTTGTCAGGTAAGCAAGCCCTTTTGTCTCGTAAGATTATTCGGTCTGAGCTATAGATGCAAGTGCATCTGCCATGTTACCGGCTGTAAAACTCTCCAATAATCCTCGCTGGTTATGCTCTGATTGGCTCATTTGCTATTTCTTTGGACTATCCCGAAGTGCGTTTACTAGCGACATATGTTATTGTTCTATTACATTGTTACTTTGTGAACAGTAGCTTGCTAGATTATTAATAACGTTTATTATGTGCTCCTTGTTGAGTGCATATCTACTAGGACAGATCATATAACATGTTCCAGCTTCTAACACCTTCAGAAACAAATTAGGGCTCGTTTGGATTCATCTTTCCCCGCGTGGATCCTGGTCCCCTGGTGCCTGTTTGCGACTCGATCCACGTCAATCCACGGTGGGGATAGAAAACTTCTCTGTACTCATTTTTTTTCACCTCCTCCTGCTTGCTGGCTTGGTCCTCATGATTTTTTATTATATAATTTGTCTTTTTAAAAAGTATTTACATATACTCCCTCTGTCCCTAAAATATGCAATTATCGGAAACGTATCGGTCAAATTTTTTTAAACTTTAACTAAGTTTGTAGCAAAAAGTATTAGGAATTATGTCTCAAAATAAATTTATTATAAAAATATATTTTATAGTTAATCTAATGGTACTTAATTTGTCTCATAATTCTTAGTATTTTTAAAATAATTTTAGTCAAAGTTTATAAAGATTGACTCCTCGGATATGAGAATTGTATGTTTTTTTTTGGAATGGAGGGAGTAGATCATTGCGGTTTTCAAAACTACTCTCTCCGTCCCTTTGAAAATGTCACTTTGGTTTCATTTTGTTTCAACGATCATTATTATTCAAAAAAAAAAAATTTGTATAAATATTGTTTATTTTGTTATGACTTATTTTATCATCGAGAGATACTTTAATGATTATTGATTTAATTTATTATTTGTAGAAACTTTTTAAATAAAATGAATGGTCAAATTCGATAGCTAAAAAAGTCAAAAACGATACTTTTATAGAGACGGAGGGAGTAAAGCCTAAGCTTGGCGCAACAAGATATGGTGTTGAGCTAACACGTCCCCGGCGTCTAAAATCATTTGGCGCCAAGGTAGGGGGGTTGGGCAGCTAGCGTGACGCTGATTAGGCAGCTAGCTTGGCACCAAGACGTGTGGTGCTGAGGTCAGTGCTAAATACCACGACGTGCGCGAACTCAGCACACTACGGTGCCTGAGGTCATGTTCACACCTAAACACTTTGATCGACTTGCAGGGATTTAAATAAGTGCATTATGGTTTTCTTTTTTAGTGGATTTTTTGTACATATTGGCCAAGCATTTATCAATTGAATGTCAAAAACTCCATCGATTGTCCAGAAATTGTAACGAGTTACCCTTGTAAGTGTTCAGTAGTGAGGGGTGTTCAGTTGCTACAACAATAATCCAAAAAGTGCTGATTTCCTGTCACATCGATTCTTTTAACGTATTTTTGAAGCATTAAATGTAGGTAATAAAAACTAATTGCATAGTTTGGCTGAAAAGTGCGAGGCGAATCTTTTAAATCTAGTTAGTCCATAATTAGACACTAATTACCAAATACAAACGAAAAAGTTCGCTACAAGAGCCCAACCCAAAATATTTCACCAACTAAACACCCCCAAGGATCATGTGACAACCGCATGCTTGTAGGCGCGGCGAATCTAGAATAAGATTGAAGGGGGTTGGTCGCTTCTTCCTCACTCTCTTTTGAGATCTTCTATACAGCTCAGCTCGCAGCTGCTTCGCTCGGCTCGGCCGGCGCGAACCAAGATTCTGATGGACTAGTATTGTTCGTTGCTCGCTCACAGTCCCCTCTTTTGAGACCTGCTTTACAGCTCAGCTCGTAGCCGAGCGCCGAACAGAGATTCTGATGGACTCGTATTGTTCGCCAGCTGTGACAGTTAAATAAATTAATAGTTAAATAAGTGATAGTTGCGGCGGTTAAATAAGGCAATGTATCATGTGCAAACTAACCCATACGTACAAACTATGCAAACTTCTAATCTAGGCCATAGAATGTTGATCCAAGGAACACGAGAGGATTAGATAAGTTATACTTAACCGCCCGCCTTTAATCACACTTTACAATCCCCCTCCCACCTCCCTCGTGATCGTGATTATCACATCATGTCCCTTGGATCTGCATCCTATGACCCGCATTAGAGTTTGCACGGTTTACATGGAGGGTTAGTTTGCACCGATATGTTCTTAAATAAATACTCCCTACAGCCTAAAGTTCGCCAAACATGCATACAAATCAAGCATACCTAAATAAATACAGATGGCAATTAAATAAGTGATATTCACGAATTCAAAAGGGATAATCAACATGTGAAAAAAAGTGAAGAGACCGGCGATGATGACGCAGACTGCGGCGACTTGAGTCGAGACCATGGACCTGGCGGGCGACACAGTATTGAGCCGATCAAATGAGCCGCGCGGAGGGCAAATGAGCCAAATGCCCCTGGCGGCGCGACGCCGACTCCGTCGGATACATAGCAGGGGCACGGCAATCTAGTAGGGGGTTTGACCCAAAAATAATCTAGTAGGGGGGCACCCAGGGGCGCCTGGGCACTGGGTTCACGCAATTTTTCCCTATTATTTTGCTGGCTAATCAAAGATGTGTGTCTAATTTGAGAATGAGTAGGTACTCTATTATTGAGATGGCTTACATTATGTACGACTAGGAGGGTTAAAATGGGACTCGAACTTTGTTTCTTAATAATGTCGCACGCAAAATGGATATTTCACTCTAACCCGTGATTGAGATCGAGGTGGCGGCAAGGAATAAAACCACCATGTCTGTTTGACCATTCCTCTTATTTAAATTTTTTATGTAAATAATAAAATAAATAAATTATTATAAAAGTATCTCTAACGATAAAATAAATCATAATAAAATAATAAAAAAATTAAAAAAAAATTTAAGTAAGACGAATGGTCAAACAAGGAAGTTAAAAGTTAAACACCTTTTATTTGTGGGATGGGGTGACGGAGTACACGGCATGCTATTGCTAATGTGAATAGCTGGGGTGCCGGCCATCCTGCTGCCCGGCAAGGCCCAGCTTGGCGGCCGCGGCAGGCCGGGAGACGGGGAGTGTCGTGCATCCTGTTCCTACCGCCGCAGTCCTCCAGTCCAGTCCCTCCTACGCGTTTCTCCTGCCTGGGCAGGTCTGGCCGGGGTCTAGCTCTGGCATGCGAGAAAGGCAGCTAGCGTGCCCGTGCCGGCGCGCATATGTGGAGCAACAGGCGGCTCCAAGCGCAAGGCGCCAAGCGTGTCTAGCACCAGCAGCAGCTACTACCGGTCGGCATTGCCATGCAAAACGATCGGCGTGCATTGTGCATGGCCTTGGAATGCTACCCGCCTTGTCTGGCTCCATCACATTCAGCCGGCGTCATGATCATCGATCCATCGAACACTACAGTGCTAGCTAGGGCTGCTGTGCGCATCGGAGTCGGGGCCGGCCGGCCCGGCCGGTCCGCCGGCGTATGCTGGCTTTGTCCCGGCGTGGCGTGGCCCGGGAGGCCGGGACAGGAGACCCCCCGGACGAACGAGAGTGGCCGAAGAGAGAGCACGTAGGCCACCCCCGGCGGTCACCAGCCTGCCATGCCATGCCAGGCGATACGACTGGGCGCGTCGTCGTCAAAGGCTGCAGCCTGCAGGGCGGCGTGTTTTTGTGCCCGGCGGCCGTACGTCGCTGGTCTGGTCCCCCTGCAAGCATACTGATGCTGGGTCGTGGTCGCTGGTCCGGGGTGCATGCCCATGACAACAACGCATCACGCATCAGCTGGGGGCCGTCTTCCATCTTCTCGCCTGTGCACTGCATCTGCATGGGAAGGACAGACACGGCTGCCTACACGCCATCCGTAGGATCGATCGATCGGTCGGTGTCTAGATAGGTGCCTGTTTGCCGCCGCCTCGGTTGCAGCACCCTACCTTCAGCTCATTATCCATGCCCATTTCGTCACCTTGCAGATGATAGCGCTCGGCCGGGCAGCGCAGCCGTGATCAAAAGGTAGGCCCATATACAAATTTCAATATTATATGAGTATGTCTCATCATGATATGAGAAATTGCTAAACACTGTATCGTTAAAAAAGTTGATTTAAAGTTAGTAACTGATTTATACCATTGCGGGTGTCCTAGGTCCCGTAGAGATCCTAACGGTGTCTCTGACGTATTCCACTTATATACCTCTTGTCGTCGTTATTCTCAAGTAGGCTATTGCTATATGGTACCAGTGTTGTTGTTCGCTAGATCGTTTCTAGCTCGTTGATTCTAACTCGATACGATTGTTGTGAGAGAACACTAACAATGGCTGATAAGCAGCAATGATTGTTGTGATAGAAGACACTACTAAATGGCTAGCTGATAAGTATCGATACGAACAGCCGAACCCAAATCAAACTTGCAATGATGGATGACCTTATATCCCCGGGTGTGTTTAGCCCCAACTTTCCTCTAAAATTTCCCCGCACTCCCATCACATCCCATCACATCGTCAAACATTAAACGCACCCAAAACGTTATGCCGGCCGGTATGAAATTTTGGTAAACCAAAAACTAATTGCACAGTTTAGATGTACATTAATAGACGCCTAATCTTTTGAGCTAACTACGCCATGGTAGGATAATATTTACCAAAACAAACGAAACGTGCTACAATGTTTTTCGGTTCGGAACAAGGTTTTTCGTGCCAAACTTTGCCCCCAAACTTTTTTTTCAGCCCAAATTTTAGGCTTCTAAACACACCCCCTCGTGTAAGTCGTCCTCTGGTGAATCGACCTGTCCGTCCAGAATCAGACGAGGTACAATCAGAGGTTGTGGACCTATGGAGTACTATGGCACGGCAATTGGCAACGACGACGGGCAATAAGTTGATCATCGTCAATCACTCCTGAGTGCTAGCTATAGCTAGCTGCAAGAAGCTAGAAAACTTCACCTAGTGCTTGCATGGCGACACGACATGGAAGGACAAGCCTAGAGCAGATAGGAGTACGTGATGAGTTGTTTGATCGATCGGACGCCGCACAATCGATTGAACGAGTACGAAGCACAACACCAGCAGGTGGTGGTCGCGTGACCAGTCAGTCGTAGGATTCCTTGGCTGGAGCTGCAAAGAAAGCTACTGCTCGAAGTCGTAGGCGGCCCGTCCCCGGTGGTGGTGGAGCTATCTGGCGTGGCTGCCAGCAGCATCCATCCACTGTCCAGGCTGCGCCCTGCGTACTCAACTCGTCAGCCTTGTGTCACCATCCGTACCCATCAGTCTTTTTCAATCTCTCTCACTGTCTCTGTCTGCAGCGACTAGCCACTGCTCGTAGCATGCACGCGCGTATATATACCACCCTTGGGCCGTCCCAGCAGCTCAGCTCAAACAGCAGCAAGAAGCACACCAGCGTTGCGTAGAGATCGTCGTCACCATCGATCCGATTCTCCAGAGAGCATCGTCGATCCAATGGCCGGCCAAGTAATGGAAGCTCAGGCGGCACGGCTACAGCCTCCCACCATGGCGATGGCGCCGCCGTTCCCGCCACTGCCGCACAACGCCTGCAAGCACGACGTCCACCACCACTTCAACAACACGACAACGACGATGGCAGCCAGTTACGGCGGCAGCATCACCAACAATGTCTCCACGGGTGCGGACATGGCCGCCGCCTACCTCCAGCAACTGCAGGACGCCGCCGCCGAGGCGGCGGCCAAGAGCAGCAGCAACGCCAACGCGTCGCGCGGGGAGCAGTGCCCGCGGTGCGCGTCACACGACACCAAGTTCTGCTACTAACAACTACAACACGTCGCAGCCGCGCCACTTCTGCCGCGCCTGCCGACGCTACTGGACGCTGGGCGGATCCTCCGCAACGTCCCCATCGGCGGGTCCACGCGCAAGCGCCCGCGCCTGGCCCACCACCACCACCACCAGCCAGCAGGCGCGCTTCACCGGCGGCGGCGGCGCACGTCTTCGGCCTCGGCCTCGGTGGTGCGGTCCCGCCGCCACCACCGCCGATGATGATGATGATGCCTCCCCTGTCCTCCTCGTCGTCGTCGTCGTCGTCGTCGTCGCAGGAGTTGGACAGGCGGGCGGCGGCCTCCTCGGCACGCTTTTTCGCGCTCGGCGGTGCCGCGGCACCGCTGCTCGAAGGCCGCGGCGCCGCAGGGCTGTCGTCGTCGTCGTCGTCGTTCGACTTCGACCTCGGGCTCGGGCCCCGACGACAACCGGGCCCCTTACACCTGGGCGCGGCGGGCGAGGCCGCGGCGGCCGTGCAGATGCAAATGCAAGGCCTCGGGCTCAGGGGTGGAGGTGGCTCCGCAACCGCAGCCGGGTCGTCGTCGTCGTCGTCCTACCTCTGGCCTGCCGGACTGCTGGTGGACAACGACGGCGTGGACACGTGGAAGATGCCACCAGGCGCCGCCGCCGCCGGTGGTGCGGGTTCAATGTGGCCGGACTTCTCCGCTGCTACGGCGGCGCCACATACCGGCGGCGGCCTGCTGCATGGTGGGGCTCACCTGATGTGAGACGTACGGCGATGGCGTGCTTCCTTCGTATTATCCCCATGGGTCCCGTATACAGTACTACAGTAGCTTGCATGCATACAGTACGTAGGTGTTTTGTTCTGGTGCCGCCACGCCAGCAACAGCATTGTATTATTGGATCGTGTCCTGTTCCTGTCTGGTCCACCAAGTTTGCAGTTTTGGTCTCCCTTATGTAGGGTATACAGTACGTTGTAGTACGTAGAATGGTCTAGCTGCAGGGTCTTCCTGTTTCGTGCATGTGAATGCTAATTTTAAAGTGATGTTTGGTTGGTGACCATAAATAGCCACGCCACGTATAAGCTCGTCACAGATTGTGGCTCAACCTGGTAACGGTTGAATTGTGGCGGAGGATTTGCTCACCACGCCCGCCACACATTCGTCACAATTTGCATGCACTAAACGTGGGAACATCAAAACGACACCGCCAAATTCTATGGCGGCCAAAGGTTACATGCAAAACCAAACAACCGCCTATGTTCCCCAGTAGCGGCCAAACTTAAAGTGTGGCGGATCAGGCCTTCAACCAAACATCTGCAGGAGCCGGAGGCTATCTCGTGTTGTCTGTTAATCCACGGTCCATATGGGCAGCCTTCATTTGCTAGGGTCCTCAGGGGATGAGCAGTGGATCTGGTTGCCACCACACACACATGCATATTCAGGACTCCATCTTTTTTTTTTTTAGATAATGGAAATTAATCCGCTTCATCTATCACAAAATAGAATCGCACCAATTATTACAAAAAGTTTGACTACCAAAAGTTGCATGAATAACCGAAACGTAAGTACAAATTAATTCTAAAATCAACTAATGTATCTCGATGGCAACCATCCATTGAACTATAAAATTGAAGCCCAGAAGTTTCAAGATGCCGCCCCGAATGGATCAAAGATACTTTTTCCGATCTTCATGTTTCTTTGTAGACTTGCCCATTCCCATGACCAATGCGTTCCCCCCGAATATGACCCGCCGAAGGGTCGAGATGGGGACTAGAGGGGTGAATAGTCCCTTTAAAAACTAATCGAACCGGCTAACCTTGAACTAATGCAGAATTAAATTTATCGGTCTAGCCAAGACTTCACCCCCCTCTAACTAAGACTCTAAATCACCTCACAAAAGATCCTACATAAGAAGAGTGAGGTGACAAGCCTAGCTTGAGCTCCTAATCAATTCTAATACAAGGTCACACAAACCTAAGAACTAGTACTTCAAGCACGGGTGAGCTCCTACACAATTCTAGTAAGCACAAGCACAAAGCCCCTAAGCTCACTAGATGCACAATGGACAAGGCAACACACGGGCTAACCCAAAGGCTCAAATTACCTAGCTACATAAGCTAAGCAAAAAGTAACTAAACAAGCTACACAAGCTAGATAGTTACAACTACACTACTCAAACACAAGCACAATATATATATATATGAATGTAATAACAAAGCTTGTGATGAAGAGATTGCAAACCACCGCGAAGTGTGGACACAAGATGACACCGGTGATTTTTTTACCGAGGTCTCGGAAGCTTGCCAACTTTCCCCTACTCCTCGTTGTGTCGACCAACACTTTAGTGGTACCACGGTTTGGCTTAATCACGCGTGATGATCCACAAGCAATGGCCGTGCCAAATCCCACAAAGGGAGCTTGATCGAATACCTTACACGGTGTGAGTATTCGTGCCAATCCCTCGAAGGGTACCGTGTGAACCCACACAAGTGTGGTAGCTCAATGACACGCTCCACTAGAGTTGCTCTTCACGATCCCCCTGAGGTGAAGACGAACCTTCACAAATCACTCCTCCCGAGCACCGCCAATCTCTAATTGCGTGCTTCAACGGAGTCACAATCTCAAACCGTCTAGGTGATGGCAATCACCAAGAGCAATAGGAAATCCGCAATTCAATCACCACCTAATGCCACCAAATTGAATCACAAATGCATATGCAATAGGTTTCCCAATCCCCTCTCAAATTAGCTCTAATCTTGAGTGAAAACAAATGAGGAATAGGTGGATCTCGAAGCTCTCATCCATACCCACACACAGGGCTTCCACTCTCTTTGAATCACAGCTCAAATCATGGAGAAAAGAGAGGGAAAAGATGAACCCTAGCTCCCAAGAGCAAAGGGGAAGCTCACTGTATTTTTTCTGTTAGAGGCAAAGAGCTACTAGAGAAGGGGAGAGGGGCAGCTCACTCGTATACTCTGCCCTGCAGCCCTCCAACGGCTAGAAGCCGTCCTTCCCACGCTCCAACGGTCGAAGGCAGCAGCAGCTCTCAGCGCTTTCTGGTGAAGCAATCGGCGGCGGCGGCTCTGTCGAAGGCACGAAGAAAAACGGACAAGTATCGATCTCCTTCGCAGAGCAACGATCGGACCATAGCTCCCAATCCCGACTTGGGCCAAAGAAGCATCGGCAGCAGCACAGCACGCCAGGCCCAGCGGCGCACGCGTGGCCCAGCACAGCAGCTGTGATTAGCAGCTTGGCCCAGCAGGCAAGCAGTGGCCCATCGGCCTTGGGCTGGCAGCGCAGCGAGCAAAGCAGGAAACGGACCAGTGCAGCTTCAACTCGGCATGGTCAGCGACGCACATCAGCTAGCAGCAGCAAGTATGCATGTGTGCTTTCTCTAATTAGCACAAGCTATGGGCCCCATGCTATAATTAGCAAATGCAAGCATCGATGATCTCCCTTCGTCCTGCATGCTCAGCTTCCACGACGAAGCTCTCTCACGCCAACGATGCAAGGCCATATGCACTTTGTCTCTTTCTGAACCGTAGGCCAGCTGCTCCATTGTTTCTCCATATTCCCTCCAAATTTAAGCAACTCTCAGTCCAAATCAAGGGCTATCTCAACCAAGGAATACCAAACCTTATGAGCATAGTAAGATAGCATTTCACAAGCCTTTTTCTAAGAAGACCCATCACTAACCCGAATGCATATGCAATTCAAAAATTCAAATTAGTGGGCACTAGGTGAAAGAAAGCGATTGAAGTTTTCCCCTCTTCATAAAAAGACGGTTAACGAACCTAAATCCGGTCATAACCTTCTCTACTCACCTATGACCGTGATAAATGAAATGCCCTATAGGTTATACCTATTGTCTTGTGCATTTCCATTCCGCTCCATCTCCAAGTGCCGATGCAACACATGCACCAACACGATCAAGAATGATATGATCCACTTCATATCATCACATGACCTTCTTGGTCCATCGATCTTGACCTCACTTGCTCTTCACCGCCAAGGCCGGTCCGTCGGCGCCAAGTCCCTCGACTTGCCCTTCACACTTACAAATCGTCCATGAAGCCAAGTCTTGTCTTGATCTTCACCACTACGGCCACATGACTCCATGTCATGTTTCATATGCAATAAAGCTCCTTCATTGCATCATCACATGTGAACTAATCTCCCGTGTATAATCTCAATCACACATATTAGTTCACCTAATGTTGACACTCAATTACCAAAAACCACAAGGGACCTTTCACCTGCAAGAGATTTTTTGGTCGACATTTATCAAAAACCACTTCATTTCTAGTTATCCACAAAGTTCAACACAAAGCCGCAGCTGTTGTTAATAACAATGAATTAAGCTTTTATTTCCCTTCTTGGTCCATCTTGAAAATAAATCATTTAAATCAATAGGTGGTGATAACCCAAACAACATGTGTACAAAGACGCCATAAAGACTTGGCATAAAAACAATCAAAAAGAGATGTTGAATTGTTTTACGAAAGTGACAAAACCGCACAATTTTTATCACCATTCCATTCGCTTGACTAAATTATCTTTAGTTAAAATTACACCTCTTTTCAAGTACCAAAGAAAATTTTTTATTTTCATAGGAACTTTAATATGCCATATATCTTTTGACACTCTGACACCATTGTTAATTAACGCAAAGATACATAGACTTGACTGTAAAGATTCCGATGCGTTTAGACCCCAAGAAAAGATATCCCTCTGCTCGCTTAAATTTAAATCTTGTAGGGATGCAACAATTCTATACCAAACATTTAGATGTTTATGATGTCTTTTTTTGAACTACCGAAAGGTGTTCTTGAAAAAATAGATTGCTTTAGATCGCGCTTTTCTTGGCAAAATGATGAACATAAAAAAAGAAGTATAGATTAGCAAAATGGGAAATTTTATGCCAACCCAAAGACCAAGGAGGTTTGGGCATTCAAAATCTGTATATACAAAATAAATGCTTACTAAGTAAGTGGCTTTACAAATTGCTAAACGAGGATGGTCTGTGGCAAGAATTAATCGAAATAAATATATAAAAGACAAGACTGAGTTGTTATAAGAAGCCAACAGATTCGCGTTTTTTTTGGAAAAGCTTGATGAACATCAAGGATTGTTTTTAGATCTTGGCTCTTTTTAAGGTAAAAGATGGGTCTCAAACCGTGTTTTGGTATGATACTTGGTTGGGTAATAAGCCTCTAAAAGATAAATTCCCTTCGCTTTTTAACATTGTTAGGAGGAAAACGATTACGTTGCACAAGTACTTAGATCAACTCCGCTAAATATTTCTTTTAGAAGGAATTTAGTGGGTGCAAACAAAGGACTCCATCTACAACGATGGTCTTCTATTATATATGAGAACGTTATCGTGTGCACACCATGCTTGTATGCAACCGTCCACACTAATGATCCGGAACGTCCATCTCCCATCCGAGGGCCCGCCCGGAGGAGAGTTGATTTTTTTTATTTTAACGCCCATTTGACCCTTGACAACTAATTCATTTTGCGAAACCCCCTCCCCGCACCCAAGCCCGGACTGCACGGGTAGAGAGGCTAAGACCCGATTCGTTCGTCTTGTTTGTCCGACACTCCTCAAGGCGCCGCCGCCGGCTAGGGCACGTGTGAAGATCTCTAGTTTGGTTTTGGCTAATTAGTGACACCCAGGGACTAATCTCTCGATGCTAAGTGTTTGATTAGATTGGAGATTGGTCGTATGCTGGGAGTTGATGCATGGTGATCATGGAGGATGGATTGAGGCGATCCAAAAGTTGATCAAGCATGCAACTCGGTGGAGTTTGGAGATCAAAGGTCCCAAGGCAAAGGTATTACCATAGGGCTTTTGATTTCACACCCAAGACACCATAGAGGGTGTGGGTGATTATAGGATCGATAAGTCGTACTATAAAGAGGAGAAAACTTTCGTACATATCGATCCTCACGTGCCTTTAGGTTCAAGTCTCATATGCATGCATTCTAACCTAAAGTGCTAACTCCATCCTTTGTCGAAAATGGTTTTGAAAATGCTAACACATGGTGTCGAGGTGTTCTTCGGCGTGTCGGCAACAAGAAACAAGTGACGGAAGCTCGGTTTGGAGCAAAGGCGGGCGAACGGCGACAAAACGACGAAGTTTTCGCAGCTTCCGCGTGACCCAGGGACGCATCGACCGGTAGTCGGAAGTGACCGACGGTCCGGGCGATCGCCCGGCGAAGAGCATGTTTGGGAGCTTTTACGGTAGGGCCGATCGGGGCGGGATGACCGGATGCTTCGTCTTGGCAAACGGAAGCACGACGGACGCTGCGACCGACGCCCAAGGGGCGGGTCCAGCGCTGGTTTTGGCTTGTCGGTTGTGACCCGGACCCACCCGGACTCATCGTGAGTCCGGTCGCTAAGGTCCGTCGGCCGCCGAAGTGTGTTTTCCACCCTTTCCACCACATTTCGTGGTGTGGCCTATATATACCACCTTGGCCGCCACTTGCTCTTTCTCTTGGTCATTTTGAATCACTCCTAACACCTTTGAGCAAGCAAGCAAGCCTCCCTCCTTTCTCACTCTTGATTTGAGCTTCATTCTTGATAGAAGAGTTGATCCAAGTGCATTGCATCGAGTTCTTGCATCTAGAGGCACTTGGAGATCGTTAGAGATTAGTGGATTTCCCCTTCTCTTGGAGGCACCGCCCCCTAGCCTACTTGGTGAAGTGGTGGAGTTGTTGGCAAGAAGAGGTGATTGTTTCTTGGCCACCTCCCGCTTGATTTGTGAGAGGATTACACACTCCTCGTCGGGAAGACAAAGTGCAAGGAATACATTGCTCGTGCTTTGGGTACCACACTTGTTGAGTGGTGTGTTGAGGCTAGCAAGGGCACCGCCCACAGCTCAAACACCATCCTTGTGTTGGTCCAAGACAACCGAGTAGTTGTCGATGTACAAGCGAACTCCCGGTGAACAAATCGACTTGTTTATTGTCTTGGTGATTGGTTCTCCATCTCATTGTGTTGATTGGTTCATCCTCTTCCCGGTGATTGGTTCATAGCCTCTACAAGTCGGTATAACAAGTCTCTCACTCACTGCATTACTTTGCTAGATTACTTTGAGTAGAGAGCTAGCACTTGCTTGTGTAGGTTGTTCTTGCTAGCATAAGGACCATACAAGGATTGTTCACTAGTTAGAGTAGTGACATAGCTCTTGTGTGACATAGAGATCATAGAATTTATTTAGAATTGTCACTAGAGGCTTGCAAGACAATAGAGCTAGCGCAAAACCGCTTTACGCCGTGTTTTATACTAATCGGTTTGTTTAGTTGAGCTTGTAGAAAATTTTTATAGGCTATTCACCCCCCTCTAGCCATCTAGGACCTTACAACGTGGACCTCTCCATTCTCGCGCCGCCCGTTCGCCAAGATCCGGCTTCCCTCGGCCCACCTCCGGATTTCCCGGAGAACGCCGCCGCTGCCGCTAAGATCCCCGCCTCGAGATGACGACGCCCACCGCCGGTACAAGCAAGGGCGGCTTCCGGGCGGGCGCCAATCTCCGTGAGCGTCGATGCGAATGCACGCCGAGGGGAAGAGGAGAGGCGGCGAAGGCCGGCGCGGCGGGCCATGACTACCGGCGGGGATGGGAAGGGGCGGTTGACGGCGGCCCTAATCCCGCCCTCCCAGCGCGGCGTGGAGCAAGACAAGTGGCGGTGGCGTGAGATTGAGGGCGACGCGAAACCCACCCCGTCGCCGCTGGGGGTCCAAATGCAAAATCACAAGGGCCTCGCAAAGCTAAAATGGAAAAATATGTTGGGAATATGCCCTAGAGATAATCATAGAGATGATTGTATCACCTTGTATCCATGATATATTATGTGTTCATGAATATCCATTAAAGACAACTTGTATTGATTGGCAATTATGTGAATTGTTTGTGAGACTCTTTACTTGTATGGTTATTCTATAATTGTCCCTCGGTCGGAGTTCATGTGAGGACACATATGAATATTAGATCAAGACACATATTAGTTGATGACTATGTTTCACAAGTCATGGACATGGAGATGTCAAACTAATAGTGTGGGCACATGTATGCCATGGGGGGGTGGATTGACCCGACATGAGATGTTACTATTATTGTCTCTTTACACATCATGTAATGCTATGTCCTTAGACCTCGAGATTGTCGATGTACTCAAGATGTGAAACGACCTACTTAGGGACTATCAAACGCATCTCAGAATTGGGTAGCTATAAAGGTGGTCTTCGGTTTGTCGGAAGCATGCCGTGAGGCATAGTCAATCAAGATGGAATTGCCCCTCCATGAGAGAGATATCACCGACCACTTCGAATGATTGGATCAAGAAATGCATGGCCGTGCTTGGGTTAAGTGTTAACCCACGAGGTGGACCAAATATCGTGTGGCAAGGGAATAACATGTATGTGAGTTTGTGGTGGTTCGTCTGATATGATCGCTAAGCATACATGGGAGTTGACATGTCTTGCTAGAGGCCGCCATCGGCTATTGGTCGAGTAGGAGTACTCGAGTCATGTCTATGTGTGCGTGAGCCCAAAGGGTCGCACGCTTAAGGGGAAGAAGGCCTAATTCGGATCCGATCAAATTAGACGAGGCTTAGAGTTACTAATGGGCCTCCAAATCGGAGCCCGTTAGGGACGCCTATATATAAGAGAGGTGGGCACGGGGCTAGGTTAATCCACGCCACTTTGGCAGCAGCCGCCGCCCACACACCGCCTTGCTCCTCGCGACCTAGACCTAGCAGTCCGAGGCGCACGCTTCCTCCCCGCACGTGTGGGATACCTCGGAGGTGCCGCATCCCGAGCACAAGGACGAACCGCACATGGAGGGCGGACGTGAGCAACTGCGACGGCACTGCCGCTACGCCGCACATCTTCGCCGAGGGTCGACACTTCCGCCGCACCTGCGTCGCTGAAGTGGTAATCCCGTGATGATCTATAACTAGCAGAGATCCTTGGTTTATGGGTAGAAAAATTTTATTTTCTCGGCTAGCGTAGCGATCCCATATTCCTTCGAAATCAACTCTCCTCGCAGCTGGTCCTCGGATGGGAGATGAACGTTCTCATTATATATATAATACTATGCAGTGACAGTATTATGTAGGTGAAATTGTTTGTTACCAGCTCTTCCCCATCAGCATCTAATACAAGTGAAGCGGCCATGGGCCTGAAGCCAGAGGTCCAGTCCGCAAGCCCAATGTTCGCTTCTCTGGCCACGAGTGGTTGTGAGCGTGCCTGTCTGTGTGCACGGGAGCGGACGTGTGCGCCTTGCAGTGTGTAAACATAAATAAATATAAAAGGCGGAGAGTTGGGAGAGAGGGTTCACGAAATTTGTAAACACAAACTCCAATTTCAACTCAATCTTTCGCCGTCCTGAGATTCTCCTCGCCTATTTTGCTTTGTTGTTCGTCTAAACCCCCTTCCCCAATTCTCCTATCCTTGCCTGCTGCTAACATTGTTGCCTTCAATCTCGGTGTGGGACTATGGTCACTACAGACATAATTATGAACGTTCATGCATGTGCTGATCTGCTGCAAGTTCGCAGACCACGAGTCTGGGTAAGAGAAGAGCTGGATGCATGGGAACGCAGACGTTGCAATGTTTGAAAACAACGCTGCAAGGATGGATGGGGAAATATATAAAGTTTGCACTGCAGAAAAAAAAAAGACTAGTTATAGGAGTCCTCAACTACTCCGTACGAAACTAAGAGCGCGGAAGAAATCGTATTCCTCGGCCTTGGTCGAATTGCCATTCTCCGTATTGATGATCGTACCAAGCCTAAGCAAGATGGTGTCGACCTTGCACGGCTAGACAACATCCTTATAATTTGAGTATTAGGACCTTAAGGATTGCTATGGGAATCTTTAGGATTTGATTGTAGTTTGTACATTCCCCTAAGGTCCTTGATCTCGACATTCCTAGGACCTTAGTGTGCAGCTCTTTCGTCGCCTGAACAACTTTTTTTTTTTTTTTTTTTTTTTTTTTGAGGAAAACCTGAACAACATTTTTTGGCTAGATACTTTTTGTAATGTGATGTGAGATCATATCACAGCAACAAAAAGCGATGACTATTTATTCAATTGCTTGCTGCATCGTATAATGTTGTTTAGTGAATAAACTGTGGCTATTCACGATGGGGATGGTTGGTCCATGGAGCAAACCATCACACATATTCACATCCATGTTTATTGTTGTTTACACACAGCATCACACACACATTATTAATTTGTTCCACCACGAGAACGGCGACATGCATATATAGCGTTCTCTGAATCTGAAGACGACGGCCGGTCACCTGGATCGCCATGGCAATGGTGGTTTGCATTGGATCCTAAGGCTCCTAGGCGAGATCGAGGCTCTTCTTGAAATGCGCGATCTGGATGTTGTCGACGCTGAGCTTCTTGAAGTTGCTGTTCTTCCTGTTGCTGATGAACTCGCCCCAGTTGTATGCATCATACCTGGGCGGGTCGTCGTCGCTCACCAGCTCCTCCACGGCTCCACCATGGTGTAGCTCGCCGGGTTGAAGAAGTAGGGCATGGAGAACCTCTCCCCTCGCCGAGTTCACCGACACCCGGTGCTCCGCGCTCTCGTACCGGTCGTTGCTCCACACCTGGATGAGGTCGCCGACGTTGATGATGTACGAGTTGGGCACGGGCTTCACGCGCACCCACTCGCCGTCGGACCGGCGCCGGACGTCGAGCCCGCCGACGTCGTCTTGGTACAGGATGGTGAGCGCTCCGGGGTCCTTGTGCCGCCCCACGCCGAGCACCACCTCGGGCCTCGGGCATGCAGGGTAGTGGTTCAGCCGGAAGGACGAGGTGTGGTCCTTGAAGAAGCCGTGCAGCCGGTCCGGCCGAAGCTTCAGGCTCCGGGCCAGCAGCTCCAGCAGCTTGAAGGCCAGCTCTTCGAGAGCGCTCGTGTACTCCCTCCAGCGCCTCTCTGCGTACGTACGTGCAAATAATTAGAAGAAATTTCGACTGATCAGGAGAGAATTCAGTCGTCAAATATAGCCAAATTAATCCAAAGGTCGTCACCTGAACCCTGGCAGGTCCTGGGGCCACTTGTTCGCGTACACGACCTCGCCGCCGTCGGCCACGGCAGCCGATGGCGGCTCGCGCGCGACGAGGTCGAACACCTCCTTCCAGTCCCTGACGTTCTTGGTGTGCTCCGACTCGTAGTACCCGAGCGGCTGCGCCTCGGTCCTCCGCACGGCGGCCTTGCGCTCCGGCGGCAGCGCGAAGAAGGCGCGCTGCGCCTCCGTCGCGCGCGCCACGGTCTCCGCGGGCACGCCGTGGCCCACCACCACGAAGAAGCCCCAGTCCCGGCTCGCCGCGCCCACCTCGGCGGCCAGCGCGTCCACGTCGCCGCCGCCGTCGGCGGTGAGAGGCGACAGGTCGATCACCGGGATGCCGGTGGCCTCGGTCACGGTGGGCTTGGGGCGGTGCTCGGGGGCCTGCACGAAGGCCTGGTCCATGGTGAGGCCGCCCATGGCGATCACGTTGCTCTGTGAGGCTGTGATGAGATGAGCTGCGTGTCTGTCTTGGCTCTGAATTTTCGCTTTGAGAGTGAGGCTGGGGCCTGTGATGAGGTGGTTAATAAATGGGACGTTCTGGCCTGACTGGATTCAGTGAATCTGGATGGGTTTTCAGGTGAATCTTTGTTTCCTAGCGCTGATGTGTCCATGTACTGAGCAAACTTTTTTGTGTTGTTTTGATTGATGATGCAATTGTATTTGGTGTGTTCTAGTGGTGACATCATGAATGATTGAAGGATCCGGATCCATTGTAGCCCAAGTTATTTATATATGAGGCTTTGTGCTAGCACGAAAGTTATTGACAAGCAAAACTTATCTTCTTTGCCTGTATGTTCAAAAAACTGCTTTGTTCTCATTGTGCTATCTTCTCACCGAGAATAATGTTTACCAAACGAAACGTCACCACTGAAAAAAAACTCGGGAGGAAAGATCCCATGGTGGATTCACGAATCATATGTCCATGAAAGATCCCATGGTGGGATTCATCTTATGTCCATGCCCATGCATTTGTTGTTTTTTATTTAGGAAGAAAAACAGTTACAAATAAAAACTAGAAATCCCTTCATCGTTGGGCACATACACATGGATCAGGATCCTTCGATCACCCATGACATCACACAAACGACTAGAAGTCTAGAACACACCGAGCAAAACCACATCAGCAATGAAAACAACACAAAAGTTTGTTCGGTACAGTCATCAGCACGTGTACATGGACAAAAATTATCGCCAAAGCTCTCGCCACCCCTTTTTTTTTCTTTTTTCTTTTTCAAAAAACAATCAGTAAATTAATCGGGAGAGTAGCAAACAAAGTTTCGCTTAAAAATCCATCCAGATTCATTGAATCCAAGCACACTCAAGCATGCAGCCAAAACGTCGCATTACGTCCCAGCCAAGACACGCAGCTTATCACAGCCTCACAAGTGACACCAACCTCCCCACACAGAGCAAGAGCAACGTGACCGCCATGGGCGGCCTCACCATGGACCAGGCCTTCGTGCAGGAACAAGAGCACCGCCCCAAGCCCACCGTGACCGAGGCCACCGGCATCCCGGTGATCGACCTCTCGCCTCACCGCCGACGGCGGCGGCGACGATGGACGCGCTGGCCGCCGAGGTGGGCGCGGCGAGCCAGGAGTGGGGCTTCTTCGTGGTGGTTGGCCACGGCGTGCCTGCAGAGACCGTGGCGCGCGCGGAGGCGCAGCGCGCCTTCTTCGCGCTGCCACCGGAGCGCAAGGCCGCCGTGCGGAGGACCGAGGCGGCGCCGCTCGGGTACTACGAGTCGGAGCACACCAAGAACGTCCGGGACTGGAAGGAGGTGTTCGACCTCGTCGCGCGCGAGCCGCCATTGGCCGACGGCGGCGAGGTCGTGTACGCGAACAAGTGGCCCCAGGACCTGCCAGGGTTCAGGTACGTGACGATCCATTTGCGACACGACTGAGTAATCTCCTGATCAATCAAAAATTTCTTCTAACTATTTGCACGAACGCACGCAGAGAGGCGCTGGAGGAGTACACCAGCGCTCTCGAAGAGCTGGCCTTGAAGCTGCTGGAGCTGCTAGCCCGGAGCCTGAAGCTGAGGCCCGACCGGCTGCACGGCTTCTTCAAGGAGCAAACCTCGTTCTTCCGGCTGAACCACTACCCTCCGTGCCCGAGGCCCGAGGTGGTGCTCGGCGTGGGCGGCACAAGGACCCCGGAGCTCTGACCATCCTTTACCAAGACGACGTCGGCGGGCTCGACGTCCGGCGCCGGTCCGACGGCGAGTGGGTCCGTGTCAAGTGCGTTCCCGACTCCTTCGTCATCAACGTCGGCGACACCATGCAGGTGTGGAGCAACGACAGGTACGAGAGCGCGGAGCACCGGGTGGCGGTGAACTCGGAGAAGGAGAGGTTCTCCATGCCCTACTTCTTCAACCCGGCCAGCGACGCCATTGTGGAGCCGCTGGAGGAGGTGGTGAGCGAGGACAACCCGCCCAGGTACAGTGCCTACAGCTGGGACGACTACTTCGGCACCAAGCTCAGCGGCAACTTCAAGAAGCTGGACGTGGAAAACCTCCAGATCGCGCATTTCAGGAAGAGCTAGCGGTCCGGAGAGGTGCTGTGTCAGTGAGTGGTACAGACCCTTGGTGGTGACCGTGCAACTGCAACTTCTTCCTTTGTTCTGGGAACACACAGATATATATACTGTCTCTGTTCATAAAAATACAGTTTTAACTTTTCGGGAAGTCAAAAGGTTTAAATTTGATACTAGCATTTAAAAGACAATGTTGCCACATATTAAACTAGTGAATCTTAATTAATTAATAGCTCTCCAGTTGTCGAGAATTCTAGTTGAGTACTCCTCCTTTACCGGGGATGGTATTAAAAAGTCGCTTTTATAGAGATGTGATATATGTATAAAACACAATTTTTTAAGACTAATCTTTACTATTATAAAAATATTTATAGAGATGTGATATATGTATAATTTTATCAAAGTATTTTTTAAGACTAATGTCATTTGGAGTATCCATATAATTTTTACATTTACAAACTCAACAACTTAAAAGTTATTGTATGATTTATATTCTCGATGTTTGACCAAAACCTAGTAGCAACAAAACGACTTCAAATACCATCCCGGAGGCAACCCACCATATACTAGTGTCATTTGGAGTATCCAATAGCGTGGGAGGAGAGCACACCATGTGCTATCATTGCGGCCTATGGGATTATACAATTTGGGGCAACGGATGTAGAGTTTGGGAGGACAAAGAGGTTGTGTACCTGCGTTAAGCGACTGACACTACGAGAGAGAGATTAATGTGACTCGGTGGACCATTCACCTCTAGATTGAAGACA